>JAJIYU010005774.1:0-21756 GCA_030144865.1 Tinospora cordifolia
GAGATCTGGGTACCACCAGCTGAGAGTCAGGGAAGAGGATGTACCGAAGACGGCCTTTCGAACTCGTTATGGGCACTATGAGTTCTTAGTTATGTCGTTTGGTGTAACAAACGCCACAGCGATGTTCATGGACTTGTTGTAGAGAGTGTTTCGTCCCTATTTGGACTCATTCATCATCATCTTTATCGATGACATCCTTATTTATTCGAAGACTAGGGAGGAACACGCTGAGCACTTGAGGATCGCACTGCAGACTCTTAGAGATCATCGGTTGTACGCCAAGTTTAGCAAGTACGAGTTTTGGTTGACAAAAGTCCGATTTTTGGGCCATGTGGTAGGAACCGGGGGCATTTCTGTTGATCCAGCTAAGGTTGAGGCTATTATAGGTTGGCCGAGACCTACCACTGTGACACAGATCCGTAGCTTTTTGGGTTTGGCAGGCTATTATCACAGATTTGTGCCAAACTTCTCGAGGATCGCTGCTCCCATGACGAAGCTTACCCAGAAGAACATGTCATTTGTGTGGACAGATAAGTGTGAGGAAGCCTTTCTTGAGCTGAAGCGTCATTCGACATCTGCCCCAGTTCTTGTGTTACCAAAACCAGGCCGTGAGTTGACGATCTATACAGATGCATGTGGTACAGGCCTTGGGTGTGTTTTGATGCAGGGTAACAGGGTTGTCGCTTTTGCCTCGAGACAGCTAAAAGTTCATGAGAAGAACTACCCCGTGCATGACTTAGAGCTTGCAACAGTAGTGTTTGCGCTCAAGATTTGGCGATACTATTTGTATGACGAGCGTTTCACGCTTTATTCTGACCATAAGAGTCTCAAGTACCTATTTTCACAAAAAGACCTCGATAGGAAGCAGAAGATATGGATGAAACTACTTAAGGATTACGACTTTACCATAAAGTACCATCTCGGGAAAGCCAATGTGGTGGCTAATGCGCTTAGTAGAGTACGGGTCGAGACTGCTTGTGTGGCTAGGCATATGTCTCAGAAGTGGAGGATGATTGATTATGTGACAGTGATGAGTATCCACGAGACTTCGACCGAGACCAGAGTCAGTACACAGATGAGAGCCCAGCCGGTATTGCTTACTGAGATTATGGAGGTTCAGCCTCATAATGTTGATTTTATTATGTACCGGGGGCGGGCAGACGACACTTCTTGTGTGGAGTGGTCGGTTGATACTGATGGTGCACTGAGGTTTAGGGGACTATTGTGGGTACCAGATGACCCTCGCCTGAGACAAGAAGTTCTAGCAGAACTGCACCGCTCGAGGTATACCGTCCATCCAGGCACCAATAAGATGTATCAGGATGCTCGACCTACTTATTGGTGGCCGGGGATGAAGCGGGATATTGCAACCTTTGTGCAGAGATGTGATGCGTACCAGTAGATTAAAGCTGAACACCAGAGACCTGATGGTTTATTATAGCCCTTGGCTATTCTTGAGTGGATATGGGAGCACATTACCATGGACTTTGTCATGGGGTTACCCCGGACTCAGTGTAGACATGATGCGATATAGGTCATTGTGGACAGACTTACTAAGTCGGCTCATTTCCTCCCGATGCATAGTAGAGATTCGGTGGAGAAGCTTAGTCGACTGTATATCCGCGAGATTGTGAGATTACATGGGGTCCCAGAATCAATTAGGGACTAGCGTGAACCTGAGCACAGCTTTCCATTCACAGACTGATTGTCAGTCTGAGAGAGTTATTCAGGTACTTGAGGATATGTTGAGGGCATGCATAGTTGATTTTGGTGGTAGCTGGGAGGATCACTTGCCCCTGTGTGAGTTTGCATATAATAACAGCTACCAGGTGAGCATCGGCATGGCACCTTTTGAGGCATGATATGGCCGACCTTGCCGATCGCCAGCTTGTTGGGCCGAGGTTGGTGATACAACAGTTTTGGGCCCTACTTTTGTGCAAGAGCAGAATGAGAAGATTCAACGGATCCATCAGAACATGAAGACAGCTCAGGACCGGCAAAAGAGTTATGCAGATAACAGGAGGAAGGTCCTAGAGTTTGTGGTTGGTGATAATGTTCTCTTAGGAGTTTCCCCTAGGAAGGGGCAGACTCGGTTTGGCATTTCAGGGAAACTCGCACCGAGTTATATTGGACCTTTTGAGATCCTTGAGCGTATAGGCCCTGTGGCATACCGATTGGAGTTGCCGCCTCAGTTATCGGGGGTACACAATGTGTTCCATGTATCGATGTTGAGGAAGTACCACCCTGATCCCTCGCACGTGATTAATTGGAGAAACGTTGACTTGCGAGAGGACTGTACACATGATGAGGCTCCAGTAGCCATTGTTGATCGAGCCATGAGGAAACTGCGTAACAAGGAGATACTGATGGTACGAGTACGTTGGCAATTCCATGATGCTGAGCAGGACACTTGGGAGCGAGAGGATTACATGACGAGCCATTTCCCGGAGATTATGGGAGTCGCCCCTTGATCTTTAGTGCATCAGAGAATTTCAAGGACGAAATTCATTTTAAGGAGGGGAGACTGTGACGACCCACATTTTTGACAACGGATTGACGAATCCAACAATTATGTACTCCGTGTATTTTTCTAGAATTTTAATGAGAAAATACAAAATTTTTTCTAATTTTTTCTCAATTTCAGATTAATTATTAAAGGAAATGAAAATAAGTCGAGAAAATGAAATTTCAAGGAAAAAATACATGAAAGTATTAGGAAAACGTGTTTTCTTGAGGAAAATAATTTATAGGATGGATTTATGAATTTTTGGAACAATTATCAGATTTTTAGAATGATAAATGGAATTTTTGGATGAAAAATATGATTTTTGGAGGAAATAATTAATTTAATGATGAAATGATGTATAACATTGGTATTTTGATGGAAAATGATGAATTAGACAATTTATAATTGTAGAGGACGAAAAATGCAAAATTTCAGTATATAATACGTATATATTGGGGTATGTAGTATAAAGGAAAAAAATGTGAAATTTTGATATATGACACATGTATATATATATACATTGGTGTATGTGTGTATAAAGAAAGGGAAATGAAAATAAAACAAACAAAAAAAAAGAAAAAGAAAAAAAAGGAGGATTTTTTTGGCTGATTTTTGTAGAATTTTGAGGAATTTCTAGCTACAAAACCATGGGAGTTCATGGTTTAAACCTATGGTTTGAACCATCAATTCATAGCCTCCATTGTGACCAATAGGCATTGCCAACTAGGCAGTCAGCATGTGAGGTGGAAAGCCACCTGGATGCCACATGTCACCCATTCTTGCCATGCAAGCCTCTCCCATGCAACAAAACTCCTTTTTGAGCTCAAACCCAGAAAATTTCCAAATTTTTGTAGCTAACTTCCTTGGCTTGGATCTTCTTCAATTCTCAACTAAACCCAGCAAATTATAGCTTAATTCGAAGCTTTTACCTCCACCTACAAGATCCTATAAGTTTTTTTCCCAGTCCTTGAGTCGTTTGAAGCAGAAAACACCAAGAAGAGGGTTGTCCATACTGTTCAAACCCAGAAATTTCAGAAAGGGTGTGCTGGAGCCATCTTTGGAACCTTGGAACTTAGCCATTTCCAGTTCCTTCTTGAAGGTAAAATGATTTACTCCTCTCATTTTAGTATATACTTTGATCTTCAAGGGTTAGAGAATGAGAAATAAGACCTTATGCATTATTTTAGAACCCTTGAAGTTAGTTACTTACTCACTGTCACAACTGTGAAACAGAGATAGTTAGAGCAATCTTGAGAAAGCTTGTTCTTGAACTACTCTAGGCACGTCCCTAAGGTAAAAATCCATCATTCTACTCCTTATCATGAATGTTCAAGTATCAATGCAGTAGAAGTCAGAGATTGAAACGTTTTATGTGTGGTATAAGTCATTGTTGCTAACTGTTAAGACATACTGTTGCAACAGTGCCGACAGAAACAGTTTGGGGCCAGAATAGGAGTTATATTCAAAACACCTAAAGGCACCCTTTCGAATTGGAATCAGAGGCATTGTAGACTCCATAATAGAGGTTCCAGAAAGGTATAAAGACTTGACCTTAAACTCTTATGGATGTATTTTGTTATGCATGCAAATATGTCATGATAGTAGGGTGCTAGAACAAATTTCTTTGTGTTCTTTAGGATATGGCAGAATATTGATGGAATGATAAGCATGTTTTAGATGTTGCACTTTACTAATTTGAAGTAGTATTGATAAGTGAATATGTTATGACCTCTAAACTTTAAATGGACACAAGAAACAACCCATAAGAAGGGTGATTGAATGAGGGAAAAGAACACTAGAGGATAGTGAAATTTATGCACCCAGAAATTTCCTGCATTCTGTCCGAAATTTCTGAAATACAATTGACTTACCAAACCTTGATATATTGAACTGAAATTTGGTGGAGACACCCCTAGATATGTCTATAAGTTGCCTACAAAATTTCAGAGCATTCTGTTGTGTGTAGCTAGGTCAACTGAGGCAAACAGTCACTGCCTGTCACAGGGGATATGGGGTATGTGCAGTTTCTGTTATCATGCTTAGAAACCTTAGTAAATGAGGTCCAAAAATTGTAATTTACAATTCCAGGAAAAACGTAGGAAGTCTAGAATAGTTCTGCAAAGTTTGGTGAAAATCCGATGGATGGATTGCCTGCAGAAAAATTAGAAATATAGTTGCGCAGATAGGGTCATAGGCTAAGGTTTGTGCCTAAGTAATGAAAATTGGGAAGATTGGCCCTTTTTGGCCCAATTGACCCCATAATGACCAGAATTGACCTTGTATGACTCTGTTGACCAGTTAGGTCAACAAATTATAGGTTGACTAGGGTTGACCAAGATTGACTGAGGTCAATCAAATGGATTTAGCAACTAATGTAAAGTGAACGACGTATATGAACTAGTCTTGACTAGGCAAAATGATTGATTAACCAATGATATAGTATTAGAGTGAGCCAAGTTCCATATTAATGTTAAGAAGTTGGGTCAATTTCGCAGGACCCAGTGCTAGCGGGACGCGACCTGTCGCGAGAGGAGCGCCGATAGCGGAATATCCCTGTGAGTAGTGTTTTCTAACTCATTTCTTAGAGCTTGTTATTCTGTTCATTGTGAAAATGGTATTACATATTGTGATGAACTTGCATCCTTTGAATGAGTTTTAAATGAAAAGTGCACCGAATGTCGAGGTTTGGGAGCGGGTTAGGGTATTGGATGCGGTATAGCAATTAGGGTGAGTTGTGACCCTGATAGTGACCACCTAGCACAGAGTGCCTATTGAGGGTTTCTGTGGGCCTACGATGATGGCAACGACAATAAGTCCTAATCGGGTCGTCACGATATACCTAACTGTATGCAACTCGCTCGGTATTGATTGGGCTCCCATAGAACATTGAGTGACCACCTAGCACAGAGTGCCGTGAGGGGGGTTCTGTGGGCCCAGATTTGGGTCATCACCTCTATACCTAACCGTCGGGTTTCTCCCGCTTGAGTGTTTTTAATCGCCTCGGAGAGCTTGCGAGCCTCAGCGAATATTTTCATTGTTTAACTGTTTTTAACAAAGGTGCACAACTGCATTATGATTTTGAATTTTGTTTACTGTTGCATTCACTTGCATAATGCTATTGTTCATGCATCCATGACACATGTTTTAATTGTGAAATACTTGTTTTAAGTTTGAATTAGATTGCATTACTCACTGAGCTGCCGTGGACAATTAGGCTCACTACTCTAACATTTCAGGTTCTTCATCCGCGGATAAGGGAAAGGGAGTGGTCATCGCGTAGGACTGCCCTCTTTTACTCTTTTGGGTAGGACTTCTTGTATTTTCCTTTCTGTTATTATGTTTTAAGAGGTAGAACCATGTATAGGGGTGAGGATAGCCTGTATATAATGAATCGTCTCTCCCATTGCTACACATGTGTAATGACCCGTTTTGGAAGTATGAAGTTCTTATTGGTGTTCATATGTTACATTTCTTCTGCATTACTTATACTTACTCTGATAGTGTGTGATGTGGTGTTGTATGTTGAGGCTTAACAGTGTTTTGGCAAGCTCGGCTAGCGAGCGGGTTTGTTGGGACACTGTGCCGGTCAATTCGCCCTTCATCATAGGGAAGGGGTCCCGACACATATTTACATAGCCTCATATCACACTAGCAATTTTATATGTCATTATTTCAAAATTGGGTTTTCTCCCCTAATGACAAGAAAATTGCTTCATTGAATCATGACATGATAAAAGTATCATATTAAGGTTTCGAAAAAAAAATTTGGCCAATCATGCCAAAATAAAAATATATTTGTGTCAAAGAACTTTTTGCTCCCAATCACAATATATTTCAATTGACCTTATATGTCAGTATAATAAACCAAGAGAAAAACCAATTGTTCTTTGAGAACATTTATCTACTAATCTTTAAGTTGCTCTTCAAAAGCAGTTATTTATCAATATACTAATTGTTCTTCGAGAGCTATTTTAACAAAATATAAGCCATTACTTTGTCACTACGAATATGCCGCATTCGTAAATATAGTAGTTACTCTTCAGGAGCCATCAATAATTATCTCAATTTCAGCATATTTTTTTTTGAAAGCATTGATCAATCATATTGTGATTTTACAAGTATCCAACCAATATCAATTTATTTGATACATAATGCAAACACTTTATAATATCTATTTTCATGTGTTGTAATAAGAACATTATTCCACTTTAAAAAAATAGTAACGGTTATAACCATATTATCAATAACTATAACCATATTTATAGTTCATAAAATAATTTCTTTTATGACATATGCATATAAAATATATCAAAGTGTGATTTTTCATCATTATTTTTTTTATTATATCAATATTTGAATGCTTCTTCAGGAGCATATTCAACATCAAATAGTATTTTTCTTTAATATTATTTTATGACATTTTAATATTTAAATATTGCATGATTTATTGTATGATCAAATTAAACTTCAAGTTTAATTGATCAGGTAATATAACAATTTCATATACAGATTTAATTATGACGAATCTTTTAATAATGTTTGTCATGAAATATTTATAAAATTGATTTGAAGCAATAGATAAATGTTGAATAAAAACAGTAAATAATAAAATAAAATATATGTGTTTAAAGATAATACTAATTTGTAATCAATTTTTTTCACTTAGAAAAATGGTAAAATAAAAATTTTCAGATGTTCTATTGCCATTAAACCATTTCTTAATTAACTTCTGGCTAATTTAGAATTATATAATTGTTTATGTAAGTCCATAAGCAAGACTCAATCTAGTTACATACAGAGCATTATAACTTTGACATTTCAAAATATTTCAATAGCTTTTAGCTAGTTATAATAATTTTATAATTTTATTTTCAATGGCTTTGTATTAATAAATCTCACTAACAAAGCCCTTTTTAATAGCCAATAACCAAAACTTTATTTCTCAATAATTTTAAGGTATAAAGTATTTATTTCATTATATAGCTTCAGGCTATGAATTTTTTTTAAAGTTTTGTTATTTCAATGTACCAAATTAAATATCATAATATATTTCATATCTAATTGGCATTGCAACTTTAAGTGCAATCAACCATACAATCATAATATTTTTTTGTTGGGACCCCTTCCTTAGGATGAAGGGCGAACCGACCGGCACAGTGTCCCAACAAACCCACTCGCAAGCCGAGCTTGCCAAGACACTGTTAATGTAACACCCTAATTTTTGACCGGACCTCCGTTCACGTGATTCCTCACGTGTGGATCGTCATCCGATAAAAATCGAGATGCTACGTTAAGTTTCGTTCTATTCAAAATCTTTTTCTTCAAAGTTCAGTTCAAAATCTTTAGTACTCAAGTCAAAGTCTATGAAGACATCATGTGCAAGGTAGGAAATCATAATAATTCTTTTAAATAAGTCATAAGTAAAGCAGAGGAAATACTTTTCAAATTATTTAGTAAACCAATCTGTTACATGAGGAAAGCCATTGAGAAATAAAACAATTGAAATTAAACCACTGAAAAACATGTTACAATAAACCAGTGGAATATCTAAAGCAAGACTTCCAAATCACCTACCTCGACGACCTCCCCATGAGGTGTCCAAACAAAGTGCGGGTCTTCTGACATGGTCAATAGATCCTACGTCCAAGTGAACCTGAAAAATATAATGGGTGAGCTCGAAAGCCCAATGGATCATTCCTACACATCACAGGCATTATACGGACCCAATCCAAAACATTACAAACACTTTCAAACATTAGGCGTTTCATACATTTATTTGGTTTCGGTTGTAGTTAAGACCGAAAGAGGGTTGAGATACCTCTCGGTATTCCCTATGATCCAATCCAGTCATAATCATAGAGGCCTCGGATGATACCATCTAAAATCAATTATGTCTCAGTATCACAGTCCGAGAGAGAGAAACTCACTACGAAGTCGTGTCATCTCCCAAAGACTTCGAGCTAACATAATGTAACACCCCAATTTTCGACCGGACCTCCGTTCACGTATTGTGTCACATGTGGATCGTCATTCGATGAAAATTATGATGCTACTAAAATTCTTTTCTATCAAAATCTTTTTCTTGAAAGTTCAGTTCAAAATATCTAATTCTCAAGTCTAAGTCCATAAAAATGTCATGAACCAGATATAAAACCATGATAACTCTTTAAAATCATTCATAAGTAAAGTAGCGAAAATCCTTGAGATCATTACCTCAAACTGAAAGCATTTAAACTAATAAATTCACTTAAATATGAAATAACGACATTAAAGCTGCATAAATATAATAAAACAATTTCAATGTACATAAAGCTCAACCTTCGAGTGTCCTATCCCTGACGACCTCCCCGTGAGGTGTCCACATCATACTGCGGGTCTTTTGACATAAATTCTATGTCCCTGTATACCTGAAAAATAGAATTGGGAGTTAGCTCGAAAGCTCAGCGGATCATCTCTACACATCGCAGGCATTATACAGACCCAATCCAAGACATTACAAATACTTTCAAACATTAAGCGTTTCAAACATTCGTTTGTTCTGGTTGTAGACAAGACTGGAAGAGGGTTGAGATGCCTCTCGGTATTCCCTGTGATCCAATCCAGTCATGATCATAGAGGCCTCAGATGGTACCATCTAAAATCAATCGTGTCTCAGTGTCACAGTCTGAGAGAGATACTAACTACGGAGTCGTGTCATCTCCCAAAGACTTCGAGCTGACATAGGCAGCTCCAAGGTGGGAATACCTACGATCCGCTTTTCGGCACAACAATCGGACCGGTACATGGATTCTTAATAAACCTTCGTCTTCTTTTAGTTTAATACAGTCGATTTAATCACACCAAGTATCATTCATATCATAGCAAGCAAAACGAATAATATCAGATAATAGCATGGTAAATTAAATGATCAAACGATGAAATCTAAAAGCATAGTCTCATATACAAGCATGTCATGATCAAGAAACCATTCATCACACAACATTCAACAATACCAACAATTCAATTCAAATTTCCTAAAAATATTAACAACATAGAATCTATTCAAGCAAATGTCTTGAATTTTAAATCTGCATAATACATGTGAGAGAGAAAATTACGCCCACCTGGTCTTGCCGATCTTCTAGCGACCTTGTTTTCCTTCGAAACCCCGTATTATTCTAAGTATGAATATGAAATTAGACATTTAATAGAACTTCCCTTAACTTAAACAACTTCTAATAATTTAATCTTTAAAATCTAAATAATTTATTAATATCAAAATAAATTTAATTACGAACAAAATAAGACTTCTATTTCACGAACCTTTAGTCTTGTTTGAAGTTGTCGTTTTTAAGTTCTCACTATTTTTAGAATTTTACTAAAATTACTTATAGCACTAGTTCAAATAATTACTTACTTGTTTTCCTTCTTTAATTGATTTAGTTCTTACATAAATAATTTCTAATTCTTCTCAATTACTTAAATTAAAGGTTTAAGTTATTAGAAGTACACTAATGTATTTTTTATTTCTAAGTCTTGGTATTATATATTATATAATTTTCTAATTTTAACTAGTGTATACTAATTTTCTATACTATGTTATGCTCTAATTCAAATTCCATTTATAAGTCCTATTATATTTTTATTACTGGACAAGCATGCTTAATTTCCAAAATCAAAATCCAAATCACTCGGCTTACCTCTCTTCTTCTTGTCTCTTCTTCTCTTTGCTCGGATTGCAGCAACATGCTGCATCAGAACAGCACCCGGACAACAGCAGCAGTGCATAGCTCCTTGTCCATTTCTTCTTCTTCATTTCATTTCTCTATTCCACAGTAAAGACAGCAACAGAAACGCTGCAGCTTTGGATCTTCCTTCATGGCTCGTCTTCCATAATGTCGCCCAACTGCTTCATTTCTCTTTCTGCAGCAACACTCACGCGAACAGAGCACCGTGCTCAGTTCTTTTTCTTTTCCCTGTTTTTTTTTTCGGCCCCCAACAGCTACCATGGCAGCAACACAAATTTAGGTGGCAGCCAGCTCTTTGTTTTTTGTTACCCGCTCCACCTCCATAATCATGCACGAACACACATCGTCATAGTCTCACGGGTGCTAATTTTCACAGACCATCACACCAATTTGCATCAGCAGGTTTCATTTCCACTGACCGCACAGCTTCATCCTCCCTCTGCTCGTGTTCAATGGCAGCTGCCCTGGCAGCAGCTCGCAAAATCACTCCTTCATCACTGCATGACCTTCCTCTTCATTTCTGTTGAACGCAACAGCAATAGCATCTTGAGTTTCAGCAGCTGTAGCATGGCTTCCTCCGTTCTCCTTCTTCATTGCAGCATCTCACAGCGACGACGCAGCAACACAGAGCACCAGTACTCTATTTTTTTGTCTAACCAAGTTCGGCACACCAGCACCAGCAGCAGTGAGCTGCTCTGCTTCGTTCCTTGTTCCGTCCACACCAGCAGCGATCACCAGCAGTAGCTTGAGCAGAAGATTACAGCATCAACCGTTTCGGTCTTCTTCTTCTTCCACGGTCTGCAGCGCACATGAGCAGCAGCAGATGCAATGGCCGCCGTCCGTCACTCTCTCCTCTGTTTTTCAGTTGCAGCCACCCCTTCATTCTTTGTCCATTATCAAATCGCACTTCACAGCCCACTAGCAGCAGAACAGCCAATCGATTCTGCTCCCTGTTCTTCTTCATTACAGAATTCAGCTGCTTCTTCGTTCGAGCAGCAGCCACAACAGTCTCTCAGCTCTGTTTCTCTTTCTCCCCTCTGTTCTTCATTTTGGATCAGCTGGATGCCCTCATTCCTCAACGACAACCTGCAGCAGCCTTAGTTATACAAACCAGAGCACCGTTGCTCTGGTTCGTTCTTCTTCACAGTGTGACCATTCTCTGGTCAACAACAGCAGCTTCCTCTTCAATTTTCTTCGGTCGCCACTTCTTCATTTTTCATTGACCAGACAATTCTGGTGCCTACAGGAACTTCCCGGACCTTTCTTTTGTTGCCTTCCACTCACCGCCCAAACTCCCTGTTCCAGCATCTTCGGAAATCTTCATATTTCGGTCCAAATATTTTTATTCTTATTTCATTTTATTTTTAGCTAGTTTTAAGCTACTATCAAATGTCAATTTATTCAAAGTTTTCAATTTCTACTTTAATTAATCAATAATTTCATTTCATTCATTTTTTATGTTAATTTAAACCAATGTTGACTAAAAATTTATTTTTCTCTTATTATCTACATGTTTATATTTATATTTTATTTTCTTCTTTTTGTTCCTTTATATTTATAATTTCATCTTTCTACAAAATAATATCTCGTTTTTTATTAACTCGTAACGTGACGAGCTCGTGAAATTCTAGGGTGTTACACATAATTAGCTCTGAATGAAAATACCTACGATCCGCCTTTCGACACGTCAATCGCACCGGTACGTGGATTCTTAATAAATTTTCATCTTCTTTTAGTTTAATACAGTTGATTCAATCACACCAAAACATCATTCATATCATAACAAGCAAAACGAATGATATCCAACATTGGCATGGTAAAATAAATAATCAAACGATGAAATCTATAAGCATAGTCTCATGTACAAATATGCCATGATCAAAAAACCGTCATCACACAACATTCAACAATACCAACAATTCAATTCAAATTTCCTAAAAATATTAACATCCTAGAATCGATTCAAACAAATGTCTTGAATTTTAAATTCACATAATACATGTGAGAGAGAAAATCACGCCCACCTAGTCTTGAGCGATGTCCTACTCCTTTCGTCGCTAGAGATTGTCTTAGCATTTTTCATCTACAAAATAATCATAGCGTACGATTCTTAATTAATGCTTCTATTTGTTTTTCTTATTACTAATGTTTATGATGAATTTGACACACTTGTGGAAATCTTTTATATCTTTAACAATTTGAATATTTTATAGTCTCGAATTCTTTTTATTATAGTTAAATTATTCCGAGAAGAATTATGAACAAAATAAGACTTCTTATTTGTCGAATCTTTAATCTTGTTCGAAGTTGCCAATTTTAATTTCTCACTATTCTTAAAATTTCACTAGAATCATTTATAGCACTAATTCCAATAATTACTGCTTGTTTTCTTACTTTAATTGACTTAGTCCTTACAAAATTTCTAATTCTTCTCAATTACTTAAATTAAAGACTTAAGTTATTAGAAATACACTAACTTATTTTTATTTCTAAGTCTTAATATTATATAATTTCTTAATTTCAGCTAGTATATACTAATTTCTATACTATGTTATGCTCTAATTCAAATTCTACTTATAAGTTTTATTATATTTTTATTATTAGATTGTTATAAGTCCATTTCTATACTAGTTCAAATAATTATGTTTTTATAATTTTATTTAAACTCTAATTCAAATTTCATTTATTATATTTCATTTATAAGTACTAATGTTTATGCTTGGTGTCCAAAAATTCAAAGTCCAAATCAATTTTTTTTTACTGTTCTTTTTCGGTCCACAGCCAGCAACAACGTTCATCTTCATCAATTCCTCCGTTGGTCTGCAACAGCAGCTCGTGTCCAACTCAGAAATCACGTACCGCAGCAGCAACGCACAGCTCCTTGTTCATTCCTTCTTCTTCTTCTTCCTGTTCATGGTAGCAGCAGCGGCATGCAGCATACACACCGGTTGTGTGAGGATGCAGCAGTAGCACATCTTCCTTTTCTTCCCTCTCGTTTGGTTTACTGCAGCATTAGCTACAGCCTTTACAACACAACCACGGCAGCTCCTTCCTGGTTTCAGAGCACACCAGCAACAGCATATGTTGGGACTTCCCCTTGCTCTGTTTCTATCCACCCGCAGCCTGCAGCAGCATTCGAAACTGCAATTGCAGCAGCTGCACATCTCTTCGGTAGTCGGTCCTCTTCGTTCCATTACATGAGCTGCAGCAGCTTGGTCGTTCTCTTTCGAAACAGAGTGTCGTCACCTGCTGAAATCCATCGGCCAGCTCTGTTTTTCCTTCTTCCAGCCATTCCAATTCTTCCCATCTTCTATTTCCAGTTGCTGCAAATTGCAACGTCCATCTTCTGTTCTTCTTTTCAGCAATAGCAGCTTCGGTTTTTTTTTCTTTCAACGCAGCAGGTGAAAACCCAGAATTTTCGGTTTTGCTTTCCTGTTCTTCACTTGCAATAGAGCTTCCTCATCCTCTGTTCATTGCAGCCAGTAGCAGCGAGCTGCTTTGTTCTCCTTCTTCAGCTCATGTAACAACACTCAACACTAGCAGCACCGTTCGTCCTCTTCTCTGTCCGTTAGCAACCCCAATAGCAGCAGCAGCTGCAATGGCCCTCATCTCCCTTTCTCTCGTTCCTCTAGTTCTCCCTGTGCGTGCAACATGGCTGCTGGAACAGCAACAGAACAGAGCATCGTTGCTCCACTCCTTTCTTCCCTCTGTTTTTGTTTCTTAAATCACGCCCAGAACAAAGCATCGTTTCTGCATGCTCTGCTCTTCGTTCTGCTTCTCCCTCACGGCTTCCTCTGTTCCCTGGTTTGCAACAGCAGCACCTCATTTGCTCGTTCTTTCACCCATGCTGCACGGCAGCTTCTCCTCTCCTACTCTGTTCGGCACACGGTGGGCAGCTTCTCCACTGCTCACGGTTGATGCAGTCCCATGCTCTGTTTCTTTCTTGTAGCAGAGCTTCCTCTGCTCGTGTTCAATGGCCACTGCTACGGCAGCAGCGTGCAGCAGTCCAAGCGCTGCTTTCTTCTCTTCCTCCTACTCTAGTTATAGGTGCGGCGACTGTTCTCGAACACTCTTCGACGCACCGCCTCGAATCCTTCCAGTTAGATCTCCTGTTCCGGCGTCTCCAGTACGTCTCATGCACCGTCCAATCGATTTATCTTGTATAAACACACACACACCACTCCTTAGTACGCCCACGCGTTTTGTTATTATCATTTTTTTTCCTCATTCTAAACATCTTTATTTTATATCAAATAAGTGTATATATATATATATATATATATATATATATATATATATATATATCAATCACTGAAATTTTTAACTCAAAATTTATTTTATTTATTATTATTATTATTATTCTTTTTTTTTTAAGTTCTTTCTATTTATTTATTATTTATTATGACCAGATTCTTTAATACAATTTAGTTAAATATTAAATTCTCAATTCTCTATTTTATTTTTGTGACATAAATCATAAAATTTCTAAATTTTCTATTTTTATTATTTATTTTTTTTTTCTCACTCAAATAATAGCTTTCATTTTCGCATCACTCGCACCTTCACGCGAGTGCGAGTGCGAACGAGCAATTAAGTTATTTACTACTGTTTGCGCACGATGTGGCACAACCGTGAAGTTACAGGGTGTTACAGTTAAGCCTCAACATATAACACCACATCACACAGTATCAGAGTAATCATAAGGAATGCAGAAGAAATTTAGCATACGAACACCAATAAGAACTTTATATTTCCAAAGCGGGTCATTACACATGTATAACAACGAGAGAGACTATTCATTATATATAGGCTATCCTCACCCCTATACATAGATCCTAACCCTCAAAAGACGATAACAGAAAGGGAAATACAAAGAAGTCCTACCAAAGAAAGAGTAAGGGAACACGGCTCTAGGCGATGACCATTCCTTTGCCCTTATTCGCTGCTGAAGAACCTGAAAAGTCAGAGTAGTGAGCCTAATTGTCCACGGCGGCTCAGTAAGTAATGCAGTCTAATTCAAACTTAAAACAAGTATTCCACAATTAAAAACATGTGCCATGAATGCATGAGCAATAGCATTATGCAAGTGAATGCAACAGTAAACACCATTTAAATCCATGATGCAGTCGTGCACCTTCATTCAAAAACAGTTAAATAATGAAAAACATTCGCCGAGGCTCGCAAGCTCTCCGAGGCGATTAAAAATCACTTGAGCGGGTTGCAGACAGTTAGGTGCATCGTGTCGACTTCGATTAGGTCTTATTGCTGTTGCCATCATTGTAACTACCAACCAAGACTTATTGCCATTGCCTTACAGTAACGACCCGATTAGGTTTTATTATCATTGCCATCATCGTAGGCCCACAGAACCCCCTGGTGGGCACTCTGTGCTAGGTGGTTATCTCTCGGTGTCGTATAAGAGACCAACACAACTCACCCTAACCATATACTTTTGGACCTCGAGTCTCGGTGCATTTTTCATTTAAAACTTGTTTAAAAGAATGAGTGTCCATCACAATATGTAATCCATTTTCATAATGCATAGAATAACAAGCTCTAAGAAATGAGTTAGAAAACACTACTCACCTCGGGTCTTGTGCACCAATGTCCCGTCGATAATCGGCACAGCCCTACTATACGCTCTCGAATCTGCATCAATTAAAACTCAATCTCAGTTTTATCCATACTGTGACCCAATATCTAATATCAGCGTCCTAACTTAGTTTTGATCGACCCGAGCCGTTTCGGTCAATCGGTCAGACATAGTCAATTCTGGTCAACTTTGGTAAATGCGGTCACAATAGTTACCTTAGGTCAATCCATGCCCAAATTGGGTCAACATAGGTCATTCAGGTCAAGATTGGGTCAAAAAGGGTCAAAATTAGTTCAAAATCTCAAACCTCAACACTTAGTCAAATTTGGGTCCTTTGCTCTCTTACACAGCAAGCTTGCCAATTTTTCTGCGGGCAACCCGTACGTCGGATTTGCACCAAAATTTTCAAATCTGTTCTAGACTCCTTAAATCTTTCCTATAATTTTAAATCAGGATTTTAGGATTTCATTTGATAGTAATTTTAGCTAAGATTCCAGGGACTATGTGTTCTCGGGTTCTATGTGACAGACAGTAACTCTTTACCTAATTTGACCCACTTATCCATATCAGATTACTCTAAAATTTGGTAGGCATAAACTAAACATACTTAGACATAACTCCACTAAATTGTAGCTCAATACACAGAGGTTTGCCTATCTAATTTAATCTCAGAATTGTCAGTTGAATCACAAGGACTTCTGGGTGCACACTTCCTAGCAGTAAATTTTCCGAATTTCCTGTGATCAATCCAACCGTTGTCTTTGTGTAAAAATTTTCAGATTTGATTTATCCTATCTAAGCTTTCACTATAATTTTATTTCTTGATTTTCGAACATCATTTACTAGGGTTTCAGGGTATAATAACAGAGATTATAAGAATCTCGTATATCTTGTGACAAGCAGTCACTTAGTGAGTTAATTAACCTACTTCCCTAATTCACAATGGCCTGAAAATTAGTATACATATTATAGACACATCCAGGGACCGCTTCACCAAATTCCAGCTCAAATTGCCTTCATTTGGTCAGTCAAATAGTTCCCTACTTTTCTATTCATGCAACAGATTATTGCATGGTTTAATCCCCTATGGTTTTTTTTAGTGCTTATTTATCCTAGGTCCCAATACTAATCTGAGGCCATTCCTTGCTGTTTTTGCAAGAGTTTAGTTTCTGTAATCCTGACTAATTAAGCCTTAGTCAAAACAGCAAGCAACCATAATCACTTGACTCTTAAATCCAACTCCAAAACATTGTACGAATAAGGGTGTTCTAGAATTTTTTCTAAGTCCACAATACTTTAACTAACAAGGCATGTTTGCAAGTATATAACATCTAAACTACAGAAGCTTAGGGTTAGCTCTTTATACCTCTTTGTAGCCTCTACTATGAGGTTTAAAACGCCTCTGGTTTCAACCCAAACGGATGTCTACAAGTCATCCAAACACAGCCTCAGTCTGATCTTACTGCTTGCTCTCTGCAGAAACTGTCAAAACAGTTAGCCAAATAATCAGTTTCATAGCCTTGTAAAATAGGTTGGGAGTTTTACCTTTTGATTTCCACCACTTGGACATGGAAGTACTCGAAATAAGGAAGAAAAATAAGGGTTTTACCTCCAGAACGGACTTGGCAGTCTAGGAATCAGAGCTCCAAAGGTGGCTTCAAGGCAAACTCTTTTGGTTTTTTGGGTTTGAAATCTGTGGACAGCACCTTTTCTCTATGATTTCCATTTCGAATGGCTTTAAGATTGGGCAAACCACTTGTGGGACTTCGTTGGTGGTGGTATCAGCTTCAAAACAAGCTATAAATCATTGGATTTGGATGAGAAACGAAGGATATTCAAGGTTTTGTAGGTAGGAGCAAGAGTTGGAAGTTTGGACTTAGGCAAAAATCTGGGTTTTTGTTGCATGAGAAGCTGCTTGTATGGCAAGAGAATAAGGCATGTGGCCACCCACGTGGCTTCCAAATCCTCATGTTGAATGCCCAGTAGGCACTTGCTATTGGCTTGCTCAAAACCAGGGATCATCAAAACCATGGATTTCTATGGTTTTTGGCTGAAAAATAGCTCAGAAAAACGCAAAAAATTGTCAAAAATTCCCCAAAATCGTGAGAGAAGAAGAAGAAGAAGGCGCCTGGGCCGCCAGGCATCCTGGGCTTGGCTTTCGTGAGGCCCGCGCTTCTGGGTGACCAGGTCGGGCCTGCGACCCGACCCGAAATTTGTCCGCACGGGCTTTAGGCCTGTGCGCCAATTTCTGCTTCTTTTTTTTTCTTTTTTTTTGATTTTTCGTTTTTATTTCTTTTCCACCCCCACTTATACATACATACATACATATATATATATATATATCAATCTTTTTTTAAAATTACTAACATTGCTAATAATTTATTTTCCATCAATTTCTTCAATTATACACCAATTTCTATCATTTATCTAATTATTTTATCAAAAAAATTGAATAATCACCCAAAGATTCCATTAATTACCCTAAAAATTTCATAATTATTCCAAAAATTCAACAATCAATCCCAATAATCGTTTCTCTCCAGAAATTATGTTTTCCTCAAAGTTTCATGAATTTTCTCCTCAAAATTACATTTTTCCCATTATTCTCAATTTCTCCAATAAATAATAAAAAATTGAGAAAAATTGAGATAAATCCTTGTATTTCCATTAAAAATTTTAGAAAATACATATATCGAACTCGAAAATTTTGCACACCAAAACATTGGTCGTCACATTTTTGTATTTAAACAAATAAAAATAATAAGATTTTGACTAAATCTCTCTTCCTTTTTTTTTTTTTTTGTATAGCTTCAAGCTAAATATATTTCAATTATAAAGTTTTCTTTTATTTATATGAATCAAAATTTATTATAAAGAAAATTCAGTTAATATACATGATTGAAATAATTCTAAATATTTTAAGGGCCTTGGCCTTCGAGGCTTTGGTCTTTGATTCAAATATATATATATATATATATATATATATATATAAATTCAATCATATACATAAGTTTTTCATGTAGCTTGAGATATAAACAAAAATATTATATCATACTAAATAGACTTAATAAAAATAAATAATGAAAATTACAATTTTAATTTAGATAAAAATATTATCTTAGGTTATTTTTCAATTTAGAAAAATAATCTCATTTAATTTACAATCTCTTTATGTCTTATATCATGATATTAATTATTTGAAAACAATGATCACTATGGTATGAGAATTATTCCTAGAGAAATAATTCTTATTTCAATCATTGTAATATTTTTTTAATATTATAACAATTATATTCACGTTTATATCAATAATTATTAACAAATCAACATTCACTTCAGGAAATGTATAATACTATTTGGACGATTTTTTTTTATCAAAATAATTTTTATTTTACTCATGCATCAAAATCTGCAATTTAATACTTATATTCATAAGGGTCAATCATTTTTTATAATATTAATGAGATAGATGTATATTTACCATATTTCATAATATTAAACATTTATACTTTAACGTCCATATATAATTTACAAATGAACACACATATATAATTGTAATAAAACTATAATAAGAAATAATATATGAATGTTATTTTCAAATGTTCACATCTCGATTTTTCTTTCTAAAAGGTACTATTTGTATGAGTTGGTAGGACAACCTCCAGGAAAGAGCGGTGAAACAGAGTCTTCTTAAATAACCAGCCTCCTAGAACGAGATAACTCATCTCTCTTTCAATGTTTAACTTTACTCGAGACAAGACTTACCTACTATCAACTCAAACTTGTAGTACTATTTGTATTATAAAAATAAAAAATAGAACAAAAGTAATTGATTATATATCAAATCAATATTCATTTGTCATTTTGACTTTTGATTTCTGATGTAGAAGATCGTACAAAACACAACTATAGAGCATATTTTCTTAGTCAATGATATTATATATAATTTATACTAAATCATACATATATACAAAATATATGCATCATTCAAATAATAATATAAAAATCAATCTCACAAATTAAAAACATACCTTCAAACTTTCACCTTCGAAGCTCTTGTTTCTTTGATCTTCAAGATATTTTCATCAAGTGTAATACCCCGAAAGTCTATGAGACCTCTATGTAACTGATGTACAGTGAAAACTGAATAACAAACTCAATAAACGAGTTCAAGATGGCCAAAATACCCAAAAACTATGTATTATAAGTATAAATAAGTGTAAAAGTGATGCAAATCTGAGTAACACAAGAAATGGCAAAGAAAAACACCGAATACCAGAAATTACATTCTGGTGACCGCGGTCGGTCTAAAAGGATCGCGGTCATTGCATGAGAAACCAGAAATGAAGGAAAAACACATCCCTCTGGTTACCGCGGTCCATGAAATGGTGACCGCGGTCCTCACGAATGACACCCAGGAGAGAGGCCACTGGTGGCCGCGGTCATCATGCAAAAACCAGAAGATCAAAACATTGATGACCGCGGTCCATGAATGTATGACCGCGGTCATCAAATGAAAAATGCATCTGATGACCGCGGTCCATGAATGGATGACCGCAGTCATCAAATGGAAAACCCAGAAATGAGTGGTGCGCAACGTTCTGACGACCGCGGTAATCACACAGTGACCGCGGTCATCCGTCGTTTCTATATAAAGGAAGCACGCGCAGAAAACCCTAGATCTGTCATTTCTTCGCCGCAACTCTTTGGTTTTCTTCTCTAAGTCTCTCCTAGCTTGTTTGCTTTCGTTTCTAAGTGTTCTAAGGGTGATTTGAGCCTCTTCAAACCATTATCTACCGTATTCAAGCTCAGATCCATCAAGAACAACATCAACAAGGGTGGATTTGAGTTGAAGCAAGCTTGGAAAGGAGTTGTGCTAGATAAAATCTCGAAACCTTCTTGAAATCATGTTTTCTTAGCTTCCAAAATTGTTTTCTACAAGTGAAAACTATTTTCAGTGAGTTGATGTATGTTTTAAACTCAAAGATCAAGCATTTGGTGTTGAGTACGTGTCGCCAAAATCTGGCAACCTCGGCAATGCTTCGCATTGCCGCGGTAATGTGAGATGCACTAGTTTCCTTTGATTTTGTGTTGATTTTGGTGCATTGGAAGCACATGTGCTTAGAACACGAACTTAGGATTTTAATTAGGCCAAGTATGCCTTAAACTCACCCAATTTGATGGTTTTAAAACCTATAGATTGATAATTTGAGGCGTGCACGGCGAGGAACAAGGCACAAGTTTGAGGAGTATAAAAGTGGGTGTGATTTCCTTACTCCCTAGCCTTATCCAAATTTTGAATGCTTAACATGATGTTTGTTTAGTTTAAGATATGATTAGAAGCATGCTAGGACTTGATTGATTATGGTTGGGTTTGATTGGTGTATGATCGTGATGTATGGTTGTTGTGTCATAACATGCTAGATAGAGATTCCTATGAGATGAATTCCATAAATGGATGATGGCATCTATGTTGATTTACTTGAAATGATATATTGATGATCATATATGACTTGGAATGACATAGCATCTATTTTGATTTACTTGAAATGATATATTGAATGATCATATATGACTTGGAATGACATATGCGACTAAAGAACATTAAATTAAGATTAATGAATCCACGTACTGGCGCGGTGATCGTCCTTGGGGCGTCATCGTGGGTGTCCCTACCCGAGCTGACTGCGACAGCTGATTGAGTCTTCGGACGGAGAGTCAAGACAGACATTCATCCTTGGAACGTGGTCCCGAAGGTAATAGGCCAACAAGTGTTACCCCGGATTCGCTCTAGGACCACAGAGGGGATACCGAGAGTCGTAGACTCTTTCGGTCTTAGATGATAACAGAACAAGAAATTGTGTGAAACGCCTAATGTAATGAAAGTGTTTGCATGTTTTGTATTCTGGTTTGCATAATGCTAGCGATGT
>JAJIYU010005775.1:0-21765 GCA_030144865.1 Tinospora cordifolia
CTTCCGCTACTATTATCTTGATTTCTAGTATAAATATGATTTTGAACATCCGGTGAATTTGATTTGAAATCAACTGCTTAGTGAAGCATGAATAAAATGACTATTTGAAATGAAGAAATGATTTAAACCTCGTGTACAGGAGTTTGTGTATGGATCGATGATGACAGTTGCACGCTCGGTGCCTCGGCAGACCACGCGCCGAGCTTGGAGCCACGCGACGCTCGACGATAGGGCCTTAGATTGATAGACATGATGTCCGATTCGAGGGTCGGGGTGTGACAAATGATGACCTACATTGTTTCCCTACTAGAGTCATTTCTAAGCATTGTTCAAATTAGATTTGATTATTTCAAGAACTTGTGGGCAATTCTTTCCACATGTGTTATGGTTTCCACTTCTCACTTTACTCAATTTCAGATTCTCGATTTACCTAGGATTAAAGAGTTATGTCAAACTCAAATTTTGGACAAACCAAGTACATAGACTGTAAGAAAGTGCCCTATTTCTTTGTCTCATCACATTAAAGAAATTTTCAATCTCATAGGTCACTCAGTGAAAACATTCAAAAATATGGCATGGATCTAGCCTAAATGACACTAATATATTCTATATGCTCATGTCCTAAAGCTAACTCAATGATCATGATACCTAAATGTAATGAGAGAATTTCAATAATCAACAATTATGTGATATGCCTATAACTATACAGTTCATAAAAATTTAGCCCATAATATATAAATAACTAAAATAAAACCTGAAATTGAAGAAGATGTTTCTTCAATGCGTTCTCCCAAACGTAAATTGTGCCTTGTGGTCAAGAGCACACTATACTATGATGCACACATTCATGGAGATGAAACACTAACACATAGACTTTCTTTAAAAGACTTGCTCTCAAAAACATACATAGAACAAAAAGTAGCAATTATAGTTAGCAGGTTATTCACAAGAAATGCCAGTAATTAGAATAGTTATTATAGATCACTAATAGTTATTAGCAAGATCAAAAGTTCCATAAGTTTAGTAGCATAAACATATACATCCTCAAAAATAAACAAAGCATAAGTATCATGCCTCTAATCCAAGTAGCTTAGACTTAGTGATGAAATTAGTATCTCTATTGATCCTTAGGTGTTTTTGGTTCTATTGCTCTTTCAGGCTTAGAAGCAGCCTAGTTCATTGTAGGAGACCTGTGTTTCATTCTAAGAGGCCTGCACTCATTGTTAGTGGACAAGATAAACCATTCATATGAGCATAATATATTTACAACATTACAACGTAAAAGTTGGAGATTTCAATGGAATAGTAGCAACTAATGTTTATTCAAGCATAAAAGAATATATGAATCAGTTTATGTAATACCCCAACACCCGAGACTTTCAATTGAACTTAACCACAAGATGGACTGGGCCGTTATTACTTTATAAGTACACAACTTAACTTATTATTCCTTTTATCCCACGCCTCATTGAGATTCAAGAGTACTTAACCTAAAATTGATACACAAAGTTCAACAAGGAAATTACACAAGAGATAAAAGAAAACTTTTCAAATCTTTATTGATTTAATAAAAGAGAGTACATAACTCAAAATTGATAAAAGAAATTAAATTTAGTGGAAGTCTTACATCATGTATATTCAAAATTTGGGCTACATGCCCTTACATTCAAATATGAAAACTTTCTAAAATTTGAACCTATCTAATATTAAAGTCTCCATGCGATTCAAGTTCCTTAAAAATAAAAGAGGAAGGGTGAGCACATTCAAATTCAAGCACTTGTAAAACATTAGGCGTTTCAAATATTATTTTGTTTACAGTTGTAGAATAGACTGAAAGGGTTTCAAGGCTCTTGATGTTCTTAACAAAATACTTCCTTGGAGTGAAAAGACATTTTTTGCCATATTCATTGGACTTGGGGTCTCAACCATATTCCAAGTATTTTGGACTTGAACCATGTGAACTAATCACAAGTAAAGAACACCTACAGTAACCCCCATGTCCATTGTGACAGTACATGATTCTTGATCTCAACATCTTTCATTAAATTTCATACTCATAAACCAAAATAAAATACTTTCAACATGTTTAACACATAAACATTCAAAGCATGAAAACGAACACATTGTATGCATCATATTTTAAAATAAACCAAAACATGCACAATCTAAGCATGGCATGGTTTCATATTCAATTAACATGACATACATGCAAATTTGAAATTTAAATCATGTTCTTCAAACTTAAATATGCATAGTAAATTGAAATCAAGCATACATGAACATGGTATTTAGCTAAACAAGTAAAATGGAGGTTTTAGAAATCACTTGCACCTTAATTTGAAGATTATTAAAATTCCGGCAGAGTTTTCCTTCTTCAACATGTCTACACTCAAAGGAAACTCAAAAGCACCCTATTAAACACCAAAGCACTCAAGAATAGTTCAAGATTATTCAAGAACTAAGAGCATTAGGGGATAAGAAAGAATAAAAAAGAATAAGAGCATAGTTCAAGATTATTCAAGCTCTCAAGAATAGTTCAAGATTATAAACACTAAAGAACTCAAGAAGGCAAGAAAAAGTCAAGAGGGACTAGTATGATCTTGCTTTGGGATAAGAAAGAATAAGAGCATTAGGTGGGTTTATATAGGGTTTCATTAGCACTTAGGGGATGGTTTGGGTAATCTCACACATGAGAATCTTTCCATACACAATGAGGATGGTTTTGCATGGTTTAGGCAAGTGGGCACACTAAGGTTTCCTATTCATGTGTGAGCACAATCTCACATGTGGAACCACTTTCCTTCTCTTTTTGGATGTCTTCAAAAGAATCTAAAACCTTTCTTTGTTGGTTGAAATCTTATTTGTGAGCAAGGGAAATATTCTTTCTTTGTTCATTCTTGGGTGTCAAGTATTTCTTTTCTTGTTACATAGAATCTTCTTAGTTTCCCTCACTTGTGTGCATGATTTAGGAATGTTCCTCACCTAGAAACTTCCCATTTCACTCATGTGAGCACAAAAGGAGGGCTATGGTTTTGCATGAAGGATATGATGGCCATTCCCTTAGGTGGTGGCAAGATTATAGCATCATAGGTTTTAAGAAAACTTCCCATTCCCTTTTCTTTCTTGTTTGGACGTTTTGGGTGGGGTGTACACTATCATACTAGCTTGTATACATGGGATCATCCTTTCATGGTATCTAAACAAGCATGGGACAACTCACATGTGTGTATCAAGTGTATGTGAACCCTTAAGCATATTAGGCAAGTGAACCCTTAAGTGGACAAATGAAATGAACTCCAGATGCCTAGATCAGTTGGGTGATTTGTTTCATTTCATTTCATTTTTGTTCCTCAATTTTCAACCTCTGAGGGGTTTTTGAGCAATTAAATTGGCTAATTGCTCCTTGAAATGGAATTGTCTCATTTACTTCTTATAATTCAATCAATTCATTTCATTTTGTACATAGTTTTCAGGGTATTACAATTTACATGTTCAAAGTATTGGAAAAGAGTTCTTGAGGCTAATGATGTATGAAAATAGGGGATGCAATGCCTAATATATCAAAATTCAATGGGTAATATCTTCAAACACGTGAAGATCATTAAGATTTCACAACTAAACACTCATATGAAATGTATAATGGAAAAATGCTATCAAAACTCCTATATAATGATGAAAAGCAATCAAAACAACTAAAATTACTTACATTATGTTCGACGGAAGATGGAGAATGCAAGAAGAACTAGAGAGATCAAAGGATTTGAGAGGGGTCACTCACAAGATGCACGACGAGATGAAGCAAAAATGGTAGTTTGCACTCTTAAAACAACGTCATTATTGCAGTAATGTATAGCATTATCACGGTAATGCGTTGTGCGCTAAAATGAAAATACACGTATGCACCATTGCTGCAGTAGGCTACCGTGGTAATGGGGTTAGCCCAAATCATAGCATTCCGGTTACCGTGGTAACCAGAGTCCTCTTTTATTTATTTATTTAGTTTTTACTATGTTATCTAGGGACTACATGCATGCCGAAATAAAAAATGTTATAAAATAAAAACTTGAATGAAGAATAAAATGGAGTGGGTTGTCTTCCGCTAATTGTTATGTTTAAAGTCATTAGCCCAATGTGGATACTGATTATTCGAGGCCCAGTTTCTCAAGCTCTCCTTTCTTAACTGGTCTTTGATATAGATTACTCTTGGATAAATCTGTTCGTGCTTCATTGTGCCTTCCTATTGGCCCTTCTTGCATCATCATGTGATTCTCCAACATTTGATGATAAGTTTTCACCATACAAGTCTTCTTGTAACATGACGCATCCACTGGTTCCCTTGTGGCATCACGGTCCCTTTGGCCTGCTTGCTTTAGTTTCCCTTTATCCCTTTCAACTTTTAAGATTATAATAATATCAGACTTTGGCTCTTCCTCCAATGCCTTCTTGCTAGCTTGCATCACATTTATGATCTTGCATTCATTATGGTCACTAGGCTACTTTTGAGATTTATATATATAGAAGACCACATGATCATTATTTACCCACAAGGTAAGTTTGCCTTTGTGCACATCGATGATAGCTTGACCCATTACTAGGAATGATCTTCCAAGAATCAAAGGTACGTCACTATCTTCCTCCATATCACGTACCACAAAATCAATAGGGCAGATAAACTTATCAACCTTAACTAACACATCTTCAATGACTCCTTTTGGATACTAGATGGAATGATCTATAAGTTGAAGAGTAATAATTGTAGGCTTGATTTCAAACAAGCTTAAGTGTTTTTATATTGAGAGTGGCATGAAATTTATATTTGTTCCCAAATCACAAAGAACCTTTTTAGCAGTTGCTTGTCCTATAATGCAAGTGAGAGTGAAACTTCCTAGGTCCTTCATTTTCTGAGGAAGCTTCCTTTGGAAGATTGCGCTGCACTCTTCAGTAAGCTTGATTGTCTCATGATCTTCCAATTTGTGCTTTTGAAACATAATATGTTTCATGAATTTAGTGTAGTAAGACATTTGTTGAAAAACTTTTGTGAAAGGAATGTTTATGTGGATCTTTTTAAGCATATCTAAGAATTGTGCAAACTATTTATCCACATTCTTCTTTTGAAACCTTTGAAGAAGTAGTAGCAGTGGTGGCTTAAGATATTTGCTTCCTTCTATTGTTACTCTAAGAAGTGTTACTATCTTCTTTTCCTCATTAAATTTCTCTTCAACTATATGCTCTGTAGGAATTGACCCTTTTACATTGTTAGAATCATTAGTAGAGAAAACATGGCTAGGGGATTTAGATGGGCTTTGAATCTCTCTTCCGCTTCTTGTAATTATAGCCTTATAACTTTCTTTGGGATTGATTTGGGCTAACTGTCCCACTTGGGCCTTGAGACTCTTCACAGTTGCTTTAACATTTCCCATCTAAATTTCTAGCCCAAAAACTCTGCTATCATTTTTATCTATTTTGCTAGTAAGCTCCTTGAAAAAGAGAGTATGCATGTTCATCATCTCATCTAGTTTGTCATCTAATGATGGTTTCTTATCTTGTAAGCTTGATTGAGGGACATAACCAGGTGGGCCTTGCTAGAAATTCTTGTTATTAGCATAGGAAAATTTTTTTCATGATTTTTTATGGGTGGACGGTAATACTTAGGGATTTGATTCCCTTGTTGCTACCCTTGAAAGTTATTGAAACAGTTGATCATACCCATCTCCTCAATGGATCCCTCTTCTACTATTGGTGCTCTATTTGCTTTAACTATAGCCAGGATGGACTGAGTTTGAGGAATCTAAAACTGTCTACTACCAATATTGTAATATCCTGAAAACTCTATATTCAATTAAATGAAATTCAAGATCAATTCAATAAAATTGGGTGCAAAATGAAACTGAGCTCATTTCAAGGCTAAATTTGGCAAGTTTTCAAAAGTATCATTTGGTGACCCTTAGGGATCCCAAAACAACCTAAAATGAAGTAAGGTGACAAGAATAAACTAATTGGACAATATATTCAAAATTTAGAACAATTGTTCAAGATTAGGGTTTCATTTGCCAAATGCTCTTCACTACAAGAAATCGCACCTACAACAACGTGCAATGTTCGTTGTTATACCCATACGACAACGTTTATGGTGATGTTGTCAATCAGGTTGTTGTTAAACGATCGACTATTTTTAACAACAGTCACGAGGCTGTTGCTGTAAAGCGTTGTGTATCGGTCTAACAGTGAGGTAACAACAACGTTCGCCCGTTGTTAAATGATTCAATATTTTAACACATATTCGACAACAGTCACTATGTCTGTTGTTATAGAGATGTTATATTAATAGGCGCACATTGTGAAAAACCTAACCTTTAACAACGATTATGTGCATGTTGTTGTAATGCGTTGTGTATCGTTTTACAGCTAAGGTTACAACAAGGTTCACAGGTTGGTAAATGCTTTGATCTTTTAACACATATTCGACGACGGTCATAATGCCTATTGTTGTAGATGTGTTATAACAACGGGTGAACATTGTGGAAAACCCTACCCTTTTAACCTTTCAACAACGATCAGGTCATTATTGTTATATGTCCATTACTTAACAATATACATGTGTCATTGTAAAAGCTGCAATATTTCAATAACAATCGCCTGCACATTGTTATATCATGTATCTTACAACGAAAACTGAATGTTGTCATATGTGTCAATTTTTTTAATCGTAAAAATATTTTACTATAATATATATTGCATATATTTATCTGTATCTGTAAATTAATAATATTAAATAAATATTATTAAACATTTGTCTCATCATTTCAAATGGCTCATTTAGTATCACTTAAGAATAATAAATTTATAATGCCAAACATATATATATATATACAATCCATCAAAAAGTGTAATTATTATTTACACTACTTATTGTTATTAATCCTAATAAACAAAAATAAAAAGTTCTTAAGTACAAATTCTTCTTGAAGGATCACCACGTCTCATCTTGATACACAATCCAAGTATATGAACTCAAGTTATCCATTGTTCTAATCTGTGTATATATACCTAAATCAAAAAACAAATGAAGTTAATTAGAATTTTTTTTTAAAAAAATAAGAATAAGAGCTAAAGAGAAATTGTAATAGTTAAAGCAACTCAATATCTAACAAAGGCATGTAAGAACAAAACTAAAAAGGATACAATGCATAGTTTTACATGATCCATAAAACACTTAGCCCCACTAGGGGATTGGACACCTAAACCCAACTATATATTAATTTTTCTTAAAAAGCATATATAAGTGAAAGAGATGAAATTTCACATTGTTTATTAATCTTAAACCAAAAGCTATAATAGTAGTAATCAACATTGTTTATTATAAACCAAAAGCTATAATAGTAATCAACAAACATTATAAATCATGAACGTGAAAGAGTTGAAAGTTGAAAATGTGAATGAAGAGCATATACCTTATACTAAAGAAGAAGAATAGTAGCCACGAGGAAAAGAAAAGTAACTGAAAAGCGAATACTTACTTCACCTGCTTCTAAAGTCTTCTTTTTTGTCATAGTAGCTATAGAAGATATAATATGCTTATTGATACAAAATAAAAAGGAATTAACTAATTACTTTCGATGCAATAAATAACTATCATATAACAAAATTCAATCAAGAAAAAATTCAGTTAGTTATAGTATAAAACTAAATGCTTACATTATTCACAAAATAGTGCCATTTAGGTCAATCTTAGCACAATGTTTCACGTTTCCACCTCCAAATGTTGACATGTGCATAGGCTCATGTGTGAAGTTTATACTTTCCTCATATGCTTGTAACTCATGAAAACCTCTTGGAGGAGCTCTCAAAACGACATACCCATTAGATGTTTCATTTTCTCTACAATAGAAAACTTTCCTTGCTGGTGATGCAAGATTAAATGGATCCTTATCAAATTGAGACTGCCCCTCATGAACATTGACTGATGTAAATCCTTCTTCTTTCTTGACACCATTGACAATATTAGCCCAATCACATCTAAAAATAGGCACATGAAATATATGATAATCAAGCATTATGATCTCTTAAGACTCCATAATAAGTAACCTCCCCAAATTGTTCGATTGATCTTTTGCACTAGACCTACAAAGAGTTATTGCTTCAACTGAAACACCACTATTTTGTTGGGATTTCTGTGCATCTTTTGTATGAAAATGGAGACCGTTTATTACATATTCCTAACACGATAATACTTGCACCCTAGGCCCCAGTGTGAGCCATGTTAGCTTACTAGAAACATTGTTATGTCTAGCAAGCTCCTTAATCTGATCATATAGCAAAAAGAATATAATGAGTACTACTTTGCTAAGAGAAATGGAAATGCATGTTAAAAAATGCTTGTTTACCTTATCACGAATCCATCTATTAAATTCATCCATGTGTCTTTTATACAACAAATGTTCATTCCTTAATAATCTTCTATCTGAATATCGAAGGTCATTCAAGTGCATTCTAATAAACAACATAAAGTTAGCTCCAACTTGAACGAAACACTAAGATATTCATAATTTATGATATGGATTATAAAAACAATATACTTACTCTATGTAAGGTTGAACTTCTTAACTATTTAATAAAACATAACAGTGAGCAATATCCAAGATATTAGACAGAAGCACAACTTTCTTTTTACTAAGAATTGGGTAGCCCTGCAATCCTATTTCATTTTCTTCATCTTCATTTTCAACATCTTCATTGCATGTCGATCGAATCCCCCCTCATGTGCTTTCTCAATATATTTGTTACAAAATATGGTACACTCATTGGCAAGATATCATTCAGCTATACAACCCTGGTCGTTCACGATTCTTAACATATCCCTTTAGCACTTTCATGAATCTAAAACACCACAAAGATTAGTACATTCAATTATTTGGTGAGCAATGGACTATGATACATATATAATAAAGTAGCTAAACACATTAAAGTGATATATATTCTACCTCTCAAATAGATACATCCACCGATATTGGACTGGTCCACCCAAACAAGCTTTTCGTCCCAAGTAAATTGTTAAGTGAACCGTAATATCAAAAAAAGATGGAGGAAAAAACCTTTCAAAAATGCACAAAGTTTTGGCTATTGAATCATCCAAGTCCAATAATAAATTTTGATCAATGATCCTATCACAAAGTACATTAAAAATCTACAAAGTCATGAAATTGCATATCTTGGACCATTTTGTAGAACTCCTCTCAAAACAACAGGAAAAATTTGTTGCATTAATAAATGACAATCATGTGACTTCAAGCCAAGTATCTTACATTCTTTAATCGACACACAATTTCCAATGTTTGACCCATAACCGTCAGGTAACTTCAAAATTGCTAATCTTCTACAAAAAATTTGTTTCTCTTCATTTGAAAGAGTGTGCATTGCAACAGGTAAATATAATCGATCTTCTCGCTTTTCAACATGTAACTAAGTTCTAATATTCGTGCATTCCAAATCTTTGCGAGCATTGAGTCCATCTTTTGATTTGCCTTTCACATCCAGAAGTGTGTGAATAATACTATTGCATATATTCTTTTCAATGTGCATCACATCCAAATTATGACATAAAAGCAAGCTCTACATAAATTTGACTTAATTACTTCATATGTTATGGAATAGAATGAATCCATATTATGTTTCACAAAACAAATGAATTTATAGTACAATGATATAAATTTGAAAGCATACCTTCCAATATGGCAATTCAAAGAAAATTGACTTCTTCTTCCATATATGTTCCTCCTCTTTTTTCTTTCTCTTCCTTTCTTACTCTTCCCCCAGTCATTTACAATATTTTCTGCCTTTGCAAGAATTGCTTCACTTGTAAACCACTTTGGTTTTTCTCGTACCTCTTGTTTACCATTAAACCAAGCTTTTTTTTTTTTTTTGGTATGGATGGCCATGAACTAAAAATCTTCTATGACCCATGTATGAGAATTTTCGACTATGACGTAACCATTCAGAGTAAGTATCCAAGCGACAAATAGGACATACAAGTCTTCCTTTTGTTGACCACCCAGACATATTTGCATAAGTAGGAAAATCATTTATAGTCCACATTAAGATTGCTCTTAAGTAGAATTTTGATTTTGTAAATGCATCATACATGTCAACTCTATTTTTCCATAACAATTTCAAATCGTATATCTAAGGTGCTAAGTAAATATCTAGATCATTTCTTAGTTGTCTCGGCCCAGGAATGAGTAATGTCAACATTAAATTATCTTTCAACATGCACAACCATGGAAGCGAGTTATATGTAACTAATATTACTAGCCAACAACTGTACCTCAAACTAAGGTCTTGAAAAGGATTAAAACCATCTGTAGCTAAACTAAATCTCATATTTCTAGGATCTAATGCAAAAGATTCATCATTGTCATTCATAGTTTCCCATGTAGGTGAATCAACCGGATGCCTCATTTTCCCATATGTACTTTTGTTTTTTGATGCCATGTCAATTGTTTAGCCATTTCAGCCACTCCATACATTCTTCAAAGTCTTGGAATTATTGAAAAATAACGCAATACTTTCTTAGGGACTTTTGTCTTTTTTTAGTGTGCTTAGATTTCCATCTAGACAAACCACATTTGGGAAATAGATCCGCATCTTGTAGTTCATATCTAAATAAGCAACAATCATTAATACAAACATGTATCTTCTCATACCCAAGATCAAATGTCTTTAGAAGTCTTTTTGTTACATATAAAGAACTAGGAAGAGTATGATTAGATGGAAGCAAATCACCAACAATCTTAAGCAATTCATTAAACCCAGTGTCTGATAAACCATATGAAGCTTTTAACTTGAATAAAACTATTGTTGCTAAAATTTTAGTATGTTCCAAGCAACCAAGATATAAAAGTGTCTCTGCCTCTTCAACTAAATGTGTTAGGTCTTCCTCTTCAATTTCATGTTCATTTTGTCTATCATGATCTTTTTGAATATATGCATGGTCCTTATATATTTTGTATGTATCATTCATGGGTATATCTTCGTAGATAGAACCACATGTTTCAACCCTTTCTCTATGAAAAAATCAATTAGTATATGTAGGATCCATACCTTTTATGACTAAATGCCCATATACTAAATCATAATGGTGATGATCCATGTTCTTGCATTTTGTACAAAGTCACGATATTATGTCTATATTTCCTAAACTTGCACGCGCAAAATTGATAAAACTTCAAACGCCATGTATATACTTTTGAGACAACCTAAAAAAATGAAAATTACTTAAATTTTGAATAATGTAAGCAAGCAATAAATAATGCTATCTAATTTTAGATGTAAGAGTTAACCTTAAAATATGGACCCATTTTTTATCCATGTGTAGCTAAATATATCAATTCCTAAATAGAAGAACAAAAATAAGTCAATAGCAAAAATGAATAAGTCATCCTTAGCAGAAGTCAATAGCAAATAACGAATAATAATAACCGAAGAACAACAATAGTTACCAAACTCAGAAGCAGAGATTTCGTACCCAACACAAGCAGAGATTTCGTACCCAACACAAGCAGAGATTTTGTTCCTAAATGCCCAAAGAAGAATAACAATAGTTACAAGCGGTGATTTTGTTGATTCTGTAGTGATTCTGCAAATAACGAATGAAGATTAATAGAAGAAAGACAAACAAAGAAGATCGATGAATTGAAATGCACGAAGAAGAAGACCAACTGTTGCAAGTAGAGATTTCGTTCCCAAATGCAGAAGTAGATATTTTGTTCCCAAACACCCAAAGAAGAAGAACAACAACAAATGAAGATTAACAGAAGAAAGATGAGCAATGAAAATCGAAGAACTTAAATGCATAAAGAACACAATCGAACAACATTAACTCTATAGAAGATGAGTATACCCGCGTCAATTTTTTTCAGGGCGGGAACTGATTTTTTTTCTTTTTATATTTTTTTGTAGTATAATGTAAGAATAATATATGAATAATGCGAGTATAACAATTGTTAGGTTGTTGATACAAAAATGCGGGGTTAACATATGAATAATACAGGGATAACATGTGAATAAAACGCGGTATAACGTATGAATAAGATTTGAATAATTATGGAATAATGCCAGTAATGGTAGAGGTATAACATACATACAATTGGATAATGCATCTATAATGGTATAATGCAAGAATAATAATTAAATAATACAGATATAAAATTGTTCGGTTGCTTTAGTAAAAAATGCGAGGATAACATGTGAATAATGCAGGGATAACATGTGAATCAAACTCGGTATAACATATGTATAACGTATGAAGAATCATGAAATAATGCGAGTAATGGTATAATGCAAGAATAGTATCTCAATAATGCGAGTATAAAAATTGTTCGATTGTTGATATAAAAATGAAGTATAACGTATGTATAACATATGAATAATTATGAAATAATGTCAGTAACATGGTAGAGGAATAACATACCAACCTATGATTAATGTGTCAAAAATGACATAATGCAAGAATAATACGAGTATAAAATTGTTCGGTTGCTTTGGTAAAAAATGTGGGGATAACATGTGAATAATGCAAGGATAACATATGAATAAAATTTGTTATAACATATGTAAAACATATAAATAATCATGAAATAATGCAAGTAATGATATAATGCAAGTATAATATTTGAATAATGCAAGTATAAAAATTGTTCGATTGTTGACATACAAATGCGGTATAACGTATAAATAACATATAAATAATTATAGAATAATGTCAATTACAAGGTAGAGGTATAGCATACTAACTGATGATTAGTGCATCAATAATGGTATAATGCAATAATAATATTTGAATGATACGAATATAAAAATTGTTCGATTGTTGATATCAAAATGCGGTATAACGTATATATAACATATGAATAATTATGTAAGAATTCAACATTTTATTTTCTTATAATGGTATAATAATGCAAGTATAAAAATTATTAATAATATTTATTTTATTTTTTAAGCATAGTTAGTGAAATTATGTAAGAATTCCATATTTTAAACGTATTCTATCATATTTTATTAAAATAAATACAAAGATTCTTTTTTCTATAATAATGCCAAATGATCTTGTTTATTATTTTGTGTCCTTAAATCGTCATCTTTTAATCTTTTATTGAGAGAAAATATTTTTCACAAATGTTTTACGAAAGAGAATTTAGACTTAAATTTGATTTTTTGAAAAATAGTCCTTTTATTTATTAAAAATTAGCTTTATCTTTGAAAATTAATAATTTAATACTTTTAACAATTTAGTGTTAACAATTATTTATGCATGATATACAAATAACATGATATATATATATATATATATATATTTATATATCACATAGTACATATATATATATAATTATTTTTGCATGATACATAATTAACATGGTATATATAATTATTTATACATACAATTTTATATATATTTATAAGTAATTGCTTGTATGTATAAATAATGTGACATACAAATATATATATATATATATATTTATTTATATTTATACATACAATTATTTATATAATTTTTTATATATATAATGTAAGAGAAGCACATTGATGTAGCAGATATAAAGGAACAACAAGCAGAAATAGAGGAACAACAATTTTATAACTCTATTATTCGATTGTTATTTTAACATTACCCCACTACTTATATATATAGTATAATTTATTTATGCATGATGTACAAATAACATGGTATACATATATAGATATTTGTATGTCACATGGTATATATATAAATAATGTGACATACAAATATCTATATCTATCTATCTATATATATATATATCTATATATATCTCTTTCTCTCTCTCTCTCTGTCTCTTTATATATATATACATATATATATATATATAATTATTATAGATACAATTACTTATATATACATATAATTATTTATGCATGATATACAATGTAATATCCCCAAATTTTCAAACGCGTACACGTCGTGAAAGTAAATAAATAAATAGTCGATCAAGAAATAAAATAAATGTTTTTATTTTATTTATGCAATGTGAACTTTGGGTTAAAAATAAATAAATGTGTATAAATTAAATGTGCATAAATTAAATAAAAGAAAGAATGATTGTATGAAAATAATCATAATAATTTATATAGAGTATAAACGAAGAATATGTGTGTGTGTGTGTGTGTGTTTAATGGGGTGTATATATATGTTAAAAAAAAATTTCATTGACATACATATAGGTGGTATGATGTTGGGCAAACATAATATAGTACAACATAAAGATAAATATAGTGTTTTCAGTTATTAAGATAATGAAATCAATATATGTTGGGTAGCAATTGAAAATAAAGGAAGAGATAATAGAATTGATAACATGTATTAGTTTTAGTATGTTAAGTTATAAAAAAATATTTATATAGTGGGCGACTTGTGTACGTATAAGGGAATTAGTGGGGCATGTATTCATGTCCATGATCTTCTTTGTTGGTACTCCAAGAATGCACCAGAACGAAATCCACGCACGAATGAACGAACGAACAAAGATTGGTGTGCTATAGTTGTTGTCGCCGGACGAAAGAGACAAAGAAGGAAGAAGGGGAGTGTGCTGGGTTCTGAACCATGAACAAAGGGAGGAAAGGAAGATGTAGATCTGGGCATTCTGTTGTCTCTGTGTAAGGAAGAATAAACCAGATCTGTGTTCGCCACGTCCTTATTGTTGTTGCTGGTCCAATAAAGAAAAACAAGAAGAAGTCCAACTATGCGTGAGGGACGAATGAAAAAAAAAACTAGAAATTCTAGTGTTGTTCCTACATCCACGCATGAACGAAAAAGAAAAAGGGGATGAGCAGTTGGATCGTGATGAAGAGGAACGAAGCAAGTGATGGTGCGTTGGTGCAGCTGGTTCGTTGAAGCAGCCATTGGTGTTATTATTGGTGCATCTTCATTTTCCAACTGCTGGTACGTCTTCAATTTTCCTGCTGCTGGTGTGTCCTTGTTGTGTGCTGGTGCGTGATTTGGTGGTCTAGGCACTTGCAATCCATGGTGAAGAAACAGAGCTACAAACCTCTGTTTTTGGTACTACTGCTGTGTTCAACTAACCATTTTGTCTGACCTGTGAAGAAAAAGACGGATTGAAGAAGAAGAACCTGCAAGTCCAAAGCACTTCGATCTAGCTCAACACAACTAGATCGGCCATCGTAACCACTTGCATGAGCTCAACCAGCCAAGATCTGGTTTTGTTTCAAGCTCAATCACGTGATTTGGGTGTCCAGCTGCTGGCAATCAGTGGTGGTGTTTGATTTGGTGGTCTAGCTACTAGATCTAGTTGCTGGTGCGTTATTTTGGGTTGCTCAGCTACTTGGTGTCCGCCATTGCTACATTTCACTATCAACTTGGAGCATCTTCGTTGGCCAGTTGCTTGTCGTGAAGAAGAAGTTTGAGCTACAACTGCTGCGTGAAGCTTGCTACTATGTTGTTTCAAAATCCACCTCGTTCAGTAGAATTTTGTGTTGTCGCTAGCCAAGGAAGAAAGAACCAACTACTGTGCATTGTTGTTGTTTTCAAAGCAGTGAAGAAGATGAACAAATGCTTGCATTGATTTGAATAACGAACAGAGGAAAAAAAAATTAGCATTTGCTGAACGTTTGCTAGGGTGTGCATTTGCTAGTGTGATTTGGTGCGTGCTTGCATCGGTTGGTTCATACTTCGTGAAGAAATTACAAATCTGAAGGACGTGCAGAAGGAAAAGCTTGACAATGGTAAAATTTTAATTTCAACGTTCGAACATTTTTATATTCATAGTTTTTATTTCTAAATTTTGATGGCGAGAAATTTATTTATTTCGTAATTTCTGTGATTTTAGAGGTGCGAAATGAAGTTAGGAAATCTAAGCCTTCAATCAAAATATTATTTTGATACATATAGATTTTGAATAGATGGTTGAGATATGATTTTGTAGATTTAATTCTAATTTAATTAGGAATGAATTTACAAGGTAGAAGTGTAATAAACCAAATTTTTATAACGCGTACACGTCGAAAATAAATTCTTAAATATATTAAATAAGTACAAAAATGTTCGAAAACATGATTTAATTATTTGTTATAATGTTTATTAAATAAATAAAATAAATCACATTGGTTATTTTTAATATTTAGATTTTTTAACGCGTAAACAGTAGAAATGAATTTTTAAAAATATTAAATAAATATAAAAATGACAAGAAACAAGATTTAAATGTTTATTCAAATGTTTAGTAAAAAAATAAAATAAATCATGTTAGTTCAAGTTGGCAAAAAATTAGAAAACAAATAAAGATACTTATGGAGGGTTTATTGAACTAATTTCGGAAAAAAAAGGGGAACAGGCAAAATTTTCTTCTATGAACAGTAACCACAGTAACCATGGTTACTATTTATATGCGGGTACTGTTCATCCGAGTCACTATTCATTCCTTTTAAAACTGAAAACAGAGAAAGAAAATCAGAAACAAGAAAAACCGAAGAAATTTGTAATTTTTGGAGCTTCCGTTTTTAGGTCACCAGAGATCCGATTTTCACCCGGAGACAGTCAAAATGATCCAGATCGAGTCTAGAGCAATCCTAAGCATCTAAGGTAAGATTTTAAAGCTCTGAACTATTAAGATCTAAATTCTATAGTTTGAATTGCAAATTTTAATTTGAGGGTTTCAAATTTGGGATTTTTGATGTAAATAACGATCTGAAGCGCAAAGAGCTCAGATCTAGCTTGCTTGCAGTAGAATAAGTGATTCTAGACTAGATTCTGTGAATTTTGACTGTCCATTTGTGATTTTTGACGGATCTGCAAGTTTTGATTGAATCTGGCAAATTCGAAGGTGCAAATCCTTTGATAGGCCATGAAACTCGGTCTGTTCATCCTCTGAAGTAGCAGTCAGAATTAAAAGTGTTTAATACTTAGTTTGGAACGCGTGGACTGTATTTATGCGTGTAGTTACGGAGAAATGAAATTTGGGATTTTCTGAAGGGGAAAAATTCTTTGATACACAAATAAAACCCAATCTGAGCTTAGTTTAAAGCTAGTCTTAGTACTAAAAGTGTTCACTTATTCATGTGGGACGCATAGACTATGGTCTCGCGTACTGTTGTTGAGAAATGAGGAAAGCTAAAAAATTTCCTAGTTTTGAACTGAGAATTTAACTGAAAATTCTCAAATAATTTTCAATGAGCTTTAGAGTAAATTTTTGATGCACCATTTATGTTTAATAATGCAGAGGGATGACGTTGACTACTGTTGAGGTGATTTGCCATCCAGCAATACTTTTTCAGATTCAGGTGGGGTTCTTCCTCACTCTTTAGTATTATGCGGATGTAGGATACGGAATATGATCTATGTTTAAATTCCTGTACTTTGTATCATGCTAGGAATGTAAGCCTTGGGTGGATTGATTAACATGATATCCTAATGTCTGGTTACTTGCTTTCTAGTACTAGGATATTATGATCAGCTTGCTGTTTAATTACTTTCTTTGCTTAGCTTAGCAAACTAAATAAGCATGTTTGTATGCTAAGTTGAATGAAACTATAATTGTGAAACTAAAGAACATTAAAGGTTTATTAAGAACTCCACGTACTGGGGCGATGGACGGGCACTGGTGGCACATCTCGTTGAGGTACACCGGATGTCCCCGGACGTCATTGTGGGTATCCCCAACTAGGTCAAACTGCGAGCGGCCGTATGAGACCCTCGAATTTGGAAAGTCAAGAGGATTTTTTCCCTTGGTTTCAGTATCTTCTTGGGTCGTGGTCTCAGAGGTAGACTTCCATGTTATAAAAATGTCGTGCTTGATTGTGTTCAGGACCACAATTGTAATACCGATGGTGGTTCACTCTTTCGGTGAATTCCTAATATCAGATTGTAAATTCCTGATATTAGAGCGCAACAGATAAACTGACTAAGTGTTTAAAATGCCCCTAATGATTTGAAACTGTTTGCATGTTTCGTATGCTTGTCTGTATAATGCTATTGATGTGTAGGGGAGATCCACTGGGCTTTCGAGCTCAATCCATTTTTATCTTACAGGTACTCATGAGCCCAGCGCTCAGTGAGGATGCAGGCCAGAGAGTAGAGGTTGTATAGAGAGAGAGTGTGATATTTTTGTTTAAACTGTCTCTCTGTTTTTGTATAGTTTTTACGATCTATATTTTGAAACTGGACTGGAAGGTCAGGTAACATATTTTTTGTATATGTATTCACAGGACTGTTTACCATCTGGAACACTGTTTTAATTTGATTCATAAACTGATGATTTTTAGTTATGGTATGCTATACAGTGTTCAATGATTTAAAAAGATTTGATCCTACTAGTGCTTCCGCTACTATTATCTTGATTTCCAGTATAAATATAATTTTGAACATCCGGTGAACTTGATTTGAAATCAACTACTTAGTGAAGCATGAATAAAATGACTATTTGAAATTAAGAAATGATTTAAACCTCGCGTATAGAGGTTAGTGAAAAGATTGATGATAACTGTTGCACGCCCGATGCCTCGGCGGACCACACGCCGAGGTTGGAGCCGCGCGACGCCCGACGACAGGGCCTCAAATTGACAGACATGATGTCCGGTTCGGGGGTCGGGGTGTGACAAGAAGAGGTATAATATATATATATATAGGTTCCTAGATTTCTAAATTTATGAAAGTTGAAAAATTACTATTTCGTTGATTTTAGACGTGCAAAATAAGATTTAGAAATTTGGAACTTTATTTATATTCTCGTTAAAACTATTATTAATGCATGTGGATTTTTGGATGATGATGGATGCTGGTTATTGAAGTTAAAGGGGTTTGAAGGTTGAGAGATATATTTAAAAAAAATCTATTATTTGAATTAATTTGGGAATTTACGGAGGTCTAATATTTTTGGGAGAAATATTGTCCTTTTAACCCAAAACCCTTGAGTTGATATTAGTGAAAATAATTTTAGGCGGCGATTAATATTTTAGGAGATTAGCGTAGATTTTAGATTGTGAAGTCTTATTTTGTTCGTAATAGAGTTACTTTTAATACAAATAGATGATTCTAATATATATATATATATATATATATATATAAGAAAAAGTAAAATTATTTAAGCTTAAGAAGATTTTCAAATGAAAATGAATGTGAATAGGAGGAACTTGGAATTTTCTTGATTTAATTTCAGATCAAAGATAGTGGAGACGACGTGGAGGCGCGAGCTACTCCAGAAAAATTAAGGTGGGTGTGATTACTACACTCTCTATCATTATTTGGATTTTAAATATAAAACATGATGATTGTTTTTATTCTTGTACTTAGTATTTTGCTGGGAATGTGTGAATTGATTGGAATGATTGCTATGATATCATAACGTCCGGTTATGTGCTTTCTAGATAGTTAGATTGCTTGAATGTGTATTGAATAATTAATAAAATTTTAAATTATATAGGTTGGCACATGTTATAATAGCATGGATTGAAAACCTTGTCTGTGAAACTAAAGAAGATTAAATTACGACAAAAGAACCATGTACCGGCGCGGTGACCGGCCTTAGGGTGTCATCGTGGGTGTCCTCAACGAGATTGGCTGTGAGCAGATTGTCACTTCGGACCTTACACCCCCGCTAGGGTCCTGAAAGGTAATCGACCCTCGGGCGGTACCTCTGGATTCGCTCCTTGACCACAAAGGGGACACCGAGGCCATAAATCTTTTAGTCTTAACTACAACGAAAAACAATTAAGTGTATGAAATGCCCTAATGTAATGAAAGTGTTTGCATGTTTGGTATTTTGGTCTGAATAATGCTAGTGATGTGCGGTATGATCCACTAGGTTCTCGAGCTCACCCCTTTCTTTTTCAGGTGATTTTTGAGATAACACGAGTCGAGGACATCGCGGAGGACTCAGTTATTTTGAAACCTCATCGAGGATGTTGTTAGTGTTTGCTGCACATTTTATTTATTTTGTACTTAACTAAACTGGGCATGTGCCCCTTTTCTTTCCTTTGTTTTAAACATTTTACATATGACTAAATGTTTGGGATTATGTTGGAAATTTTTAGGTTGTTTAAATATTGAATTTGATGTTTTCATTGCATTTGAAATTTCACGGATTTATTTTATTTACTTAGAAATTTGTTTCCAAAAAAAAAAATCATGACTATTTAACATGATTTTATTATTACTTAAAAGATAGAAAGAAACAAAAATAGATGTGAGCTAGAATTTAGTAGCGCTTTGGCTCTCAGCGAACGATGCGGAGGTAGCTTCCCAGTCGAGTGGGGGCCCATTTTTTGAGCGAACGTGGCCCGAGGAACTCGTGGGACAAACCACGGGAGGGCCAGAGTGTTACATATAAATAATGATATTTACACTACAAGAAATTGATGATACAACAACGTCAATTCCACAACGTGCAACACAACTATTTTAATAGAAGGCGTACAACAACGTTCATAAAATGTTTGTTATAAAATTGCTTATGTAAAATTTGTACCACAACGTTGACCATGGGAACGTTGTTGAAAAGGCCATTACAACGAGCATGCGAACGTTGTTCTATGTTACTACAACAATCGTAGTTACTCGTTGTCGAATGACATGTTCTACAACATTCGTTAGTCATTTGTTGTTAAAAGAACGTAAGTTATTACAACATACATTTGTGAATGTTGTCTATAGCCGTCTATAACATGGTTTATTTTACCATTGTAAATGAATTACGTTATATATGTACATACATTACTCATATGTTATACCTATATGATATCACTAATGCATGAATAATGGTATAACCCATGAATGGTGGTATAATATAGGCATAATGATCGAATAATATACATATAAAGTATAACATCTCGAAAAATTCATATGAAATTTAAATTTTTATTTAGAAATTATACAGAATTGACAGATAAAAAATTTGGTAAGTCTTAGTTTACACAAATAAGGAATAAAATCAATTTAATGGATTTTTGGAAGAAAATATATGAATGTAATGCATAACATGGGATATCATTGTAACACCCCAACCCCCGTATCTTTTAGCAGTGTACATTTGCCACCATTTTCTTGATAGTGGACTTAACAAAATGGCGGGTCGGGCCGATGCTACATTACAAGCAACACACACTTGTTCCTTTATTTTCAATATCTCGTGCCTTTGTATAATATTCAAGAATACAAAATTTTCAATAAAATCAAGGCAAATTAAAAGAGACAAAGAAATTCAAACTATTTTATTCATAATAGAAATTGAAAGTACTAAACTCTTCAAAAAAAAGTAATTACAGTGGAAGACTTCGAAATACTTTTCAGTAGAAAAACACAAAAACTTTGGGCAACATGCCCTTAAAAATTCTAAAAGAATTTATAATACTATAGAAACTTTCTAAGTAACTATCTATATTCAACTGCTCCATGGGTTCATGTTCCTAAAAAATAAGAAAGAAAGAGTGAACACATATCCCAGTGGATCCTTTTCGAACAACCATCTTTCAAATTCAAGCTCATAACACAATCATAATTCAAACACTTGCAATCATTAGGTGTTTCAAACAACAATTTGTTTAAGCCGAGTCTCAGAACAAAATGGCTTTTAATCCCTTGATGCTCTTAACTAAGTAAATAGGGCCCACTCGACATCAACCCATTAGTGGCACGTGTCGGCATCAACCCATTACACATGGTGACCCACCAGTGGTACACGACCTTCAAGTATTTAGGTCTGAAAACCATATAACCTAACTCATATGAAAAGAACATTGTTAGCG
>JAJIYU010005776.1:0-21701 GCA_030144865.1 Tinospora cordifolia
AAAATATAATAATTATAAAATAACAGAATATTTGTTAAAAATATATCAGCACACATAGAAAAGGATTTTATGTGTAAGCAATGATCATTAAATCTAATTATCATGTAATATTTGCATGGTAGTTTAAAATAATTTTTTTAGAGTAAAATTAGTTATAGTATGTTCAATAAAAATAAGTTATAATGATTTTTAGGAAGGAAAAATAATATCGGTTAAGTTCAAAGTGAAAATTAGGTGAACAATCCAACAATAGTGTACTAAAAATAGTGATAGTGCCCTATTAAATAATAATTTGACGACCCTCAATTTTAGTGTCATAGATTTCATGGTTCGACCATATTTTCAAAAATTAACAAAATAAATTCGACAAACTTTTAAGCTAATTTTGTAGAAATTAAAAAATAAAAAATTAGATAAATAAATGATAATAATAATAAAATGGGTAAGTAAATAAATAAATATGTAATAGTAACAATAGTAAAAACATTAAAAGAAAAACAAACTGTGCAAGTTGAAGAAGGTGCATGGGTCGTGAGGCTTGTGCCGGCCAACTAGGTACATAGGCCTCACAGCCCATACATGGAGGGAGTGGTGCACCGGCAAGCCCACCTGCCTAGGCGGCCCATGTGCCTCCCCCCTTTCTTCTTTCCCTCTCTCCTTTCTTCCCTCCCCTAATTTAGCTTCCTCCATACCCAATGAAATCCAAAAAATAAACCATTAGAACTTGAAGTTCCCCTTTGAAGACTTCATCCTTGCCTTATTCAAGCTCATAGCCATAAGAGAGAAAAATGGTTACCATAGTAGGGTACTTAACATAGTTAAAATCTAGAAACAGTTGGGAAAGTCCTTGATCTAAGTTTTGGAGGAGTGTTTCTATAATCATTTCATGATCATCTTTTAAGGTAGAACCACTATTTTCCATCTTCAGTATATAGATTTAAAGCTCCAAGCATTAGAATGTACGAAACTAAGCTTGTGATTTTGATTTTAAGGTATCAAATTGGGCTAGTTGCAATTTTTTATAGAAAGAATTTGCTTGGAGTGCAAATTTGAGGTGGATTTTGGGGTACTTAGATAACCCCATTTGAGCACAATTGTGAAGTGCATGATCTTTGTGCTTAGGGCTACAAGAGGGGTATAAATTTCTTTCCATGATCTCCTCTGGCAATGGTTTAGCATGCATGCCAAATTGCTACGTTATTTAGGTGTTTTGATGCCTAGAAAAATTTAAAGTCCATAAAGATTGCATGCCATGTGTTTGATGAAATGTACGGCTAGGATCTTGGTCATTTATCCCTACTAATTTGAGTGTGCTTTCAACAAATATATTTTTGTGATCTAAAGACATGCTAGAGGTGTAAGAAATGGCTTTTAAATTAAAGATTTAATGGTGGAAAATTCATGCTAGAAACTCATGGAAATGAATGAACTAAGGAGCACTTGTTGCATTGCTGAATATCTAGGGAATCAATTAACTGACCAAATTTTACTGCTTTGTGCTAAAATTCGGTGAAGACTTTGCTGGACACCCAAAAAAAGGTTTACCAAATTTCATCCAAAAATGACATATTTAAGTGGGTCAATTGATATAAAATGTGTCTGCTTGTCACATGAAATTTCAAATTTAAAGAGGATTGATAATCCACTAAAATGCCTCCTAACTAAAATAAAAAAAAATCAAAATATAAATTTGTACTTATTTAATCTAGAAATTTTTGCATCAATCCGATGCATGATTCGATTGCAAAAAAAATCATGAAATTTATCACGCAATAGGTATTATGTAACTAGAAATTTGACTAAATATGAAAAATTAGAAATTTTGACCAAATTGACCCCATGTTGACCAAATTTACTATATTGACCAATTTTCACTAGTTTGATCAATCGACCAAGTTTGAACAAATTTGACTAATAGTTGACCAAGTTTAATATAAGTTGATCGAGACTATTTAAAGACCGTGGAGCTAGAACTGAACCAAGTTTCACAAAGAAACTAACTATGGTTTGCATAATGCATAACGCAGATCCAAGCATAAATTGTGGGACTGAGTTGAGTGTCGACAAGATATTCATATGCAAGACCCAAGGTGAGTAGTTTAATTTAGATATTGTTTTAACTTGCATTATTTGCATAAAATGTTGATAAATGACATGGGTTAAATGGTTTATCTAATTTTAAGCTAAAATAAATTAGTTTTGAGATGTATATACAAATATACACCAATAATGGGACTGTAGGCTTGAGGTCTTAGTGTAGATCAGTGTACATAATGTGATTGGAATTTGACTCAAGGTTGGAGTGAGGGGTTGGGCACATAATTAGTGCATCAAACTTCTAACCCCCTTGAGGACTGCGCACAAGGTTGGGGTATTCAAGGAATATGCCTAGCTCATGATCTACTTGAGTTTTTGATATGCTTAACTCATGATCCACTCAAGCAATGACCATAGGGTTGAATTCAATGATTTGAACCCTTGTCTAGATATCGGTTTCAACTAGCATGTATTCAAATTGTTCTTCTTTTAGCCGTTGCATTGTTATAATTGGTTTTCTCTACATGCTACATTTTCATGTATTGTTTCATTATTACTATTCATGTATAAATGCACTATTTTCAGGATGTTTGTTCTAAGTATTATGCTAGACTTACTACTCATTTAGCCATTATTGTAACTTGGGCTCACTACTCTACTTCTAACATTTCAAGTCTATCAGTAGCTAACAAAGGGAAAGATGTCATGATTATCTAGTTCCCTTGGTAGCCCCCTTCCCTCTTCTTAGTTTTGTTATAGGTTGGTCACTTGTGTATATGTAATTAATGGTCAAACTATATTAAGACAATATGTAATCTATAATAGCAAACTTTTACTATGTATGAAAAGGTTGTATTTGCTCATAGACTTAATTGTAATATTTTGTTTGTTCTCAGATTTTACTTGATGAATGCTTATAAATACTCTGATGTCACTTGGGATTGCAGTTAGAGAGGTTTAACAATGATAAGGCAAACTTGACTTGATGAGTGAGTTCGTTAAGTCATTGCGCCAGTCAAACCGCTCTTTGTTGATATGTTGGTCGTGAAAGAAGCAACTCTCTGTATATGTTGATTAGTGATTACGAGTAGTTTTTGGTGAATTTCTCAAACATAGTCTCACTAATTTTCAAAAATTCATTATATTTACCAAAAACCTTAAGTCTAATGAGTAAAAATACTAACTTGTTATAATCAAGATAATGAAATTCTTAACAAAATATTTTGAATTATTACTCTTGTCTTCCTACTTTCATTAAAATGTAACATGGTTTTAAAGGCCTCTAGTGTCCCAAACGTTCGAGAGGGACTTGCAAATATATATAAGAAAAACAAGCAACAACTATGAAACATAAGAAAAACCAAAAAAAACAAAAAAGATAAGGGATAAATTTCATAGAAGAGATCTTGAGTGCTCAAAATCTAACAAGTAACAAGAGTACATATTCTAAAAGTTGAAAATTTAACTCGAATCATTGTCCCCTACAATCTATACTCCCAAACTTAAAACAGGAATTCTATAAAACATGTCATGTATGCATGAACAATAATATTATGCGAATAAATGCAAAAGTAAATGAATTTTAACTCCACAATGCAGTTGTGCACCTTTAATTTTAGAAACAGTTTTAATGATGAAAACACATGCCGAGGCTCTCACTAGCTTCCAAGGCAATAATAAATTCACTCAAGCGGGCTTACCAAACAGTTAGGCGTATTCTCATACAACATCATATGGATCCGCCAGCTCATACCTCAAGTATGGCGACCTCCGATCCTTAGTAAGTGGGCCAATTGAAGACCTACACAAAATATAGCTCTAAGTACAATGACATTCGATCCTCAAAGCTCAACCACATCCAATATATCAGACCTTGATATTCAGTGCACATTTTCATTAAAAAAAAGCCCATTTAAAGATTGCAAGTGCATTTCAATATGCAATAACATTCCATTTATGAACATAATAAAAAGTTTAAGTGATAAATTAGAAAACACTACTCATAAGGATGCTCAGTTCTCGCTGCTCTTCTCGTGATCGGTTGCATCCTGCTTGTCGAGACCCCTTCCCTAGGGAGAAGGATGAACCGACTCACACAATGCCTTGATAAACTTGCTTGCAACTCAAGCTCACCAGAACATTGTTAAGCTTCTTTCACTACATCGTACATAACACCATCAGAGTAATCATAAGAGAATGCGGAAGTAACTAAAACATATAAATGCAACTAGAATTTGAGCCTAACAAAAGTTAGTTATATACAATCCCCTATATGTAGCTGTAGCAGAAGTGTCTAAGTCAAAACATTTGCAATGGTTTCCTTACCCCTTATACGTCATACATACTCTTAGAATAATGAACTGCGTAGAGAATCTACCAAAATAAATCAAGAATGCAGCTCTATGTTGTAACCACCTTTTTCCCTTTGTCTGCAATAGAAGAACCTAACATGTTAGAGTAGGGAGCCAAATTTGTCTATAGCGACTCAGTGGGTAATGTAATCTAATATATAACTTAAAATAGGAATTCCATAAAACAAAATTATGTATGCATTGTCCATAATATTATGTGAGTAAATGCAACAATTAATGAATTTTAAATCCACAATGCAGTCGTGTGCCTTTCATTTTAGAAATAGTTTTAATGATGAAAACACATGCCGAGGCTCTCGCTAGCCTCCAAGGCAATAATATATCCACTCGAGTGGGCTAACTAGATAGTTAGGCATATTCTCATACAACATCATAAGGATCCGCCAGCACATACCTAATGTATGGCGACCTCAGATCCTTAGTAAGTGGCCAATTGAAAACTCGCACAAAATGTACCTCTAAGTAGAGTGACATCTGGTCCTCAGAGTTCAACCACATCCAATAACCTAATTCATACCATCAGACCTCGAGATTCGATACACGTTTTCATTAAAAAAAACTCATTTAAAGATTGTAAATGCATTGCAATATGTAAGAACATTTCATTTGTGAATAGAATAACAAGTTTAAGTGATAAATTAGAAAGCACTACTCACAAGGACGTTAAGTTCCCAGTGTTCCTTTTGTGACCAATCATGTCCCGCTAACATTTGATCTTGCGTAATTAACGTGGTTTCTTAATATCTACATGAAACTTGACTCAAATCTAACTTTATGGTCCTTGGTCAATCAAAAGATTGACTTAGTCAATTGTGGTCCAGTTATTGATTTGGTCAATACAGTCAACTCTAATTAAGCCTAACATTCGCTAACCTGGATGTTCAATAGGGTCAACGTGGTCAACAAGGTCAATTGGTGCCATTAAGCCCCTAATATCGACCCAAATACCAAAAACTTGCATCGTTGACTCGTGTTCCACGTTTGGTATGCAATAACTAACAATTTCATAGTTTTGTAGTTCAATAAAGTAAATAGAAATATTTTAATTATTTTCTACATTACGCATTTTTTTGTCGCCAAGTATTTCATAATGTTATACAACATTGTATATATATAACATTTCTTATTATTTAACATTATATAACCTTATACACATTTTTTTTATTTATTAATCCTCAAATTGTATAAATGTAAATTTAATATATCAATTAACATCCAAATATTGTAATTTTAATATCATTGAGTCCAAAATTTCATTTTAGATATTTCAATACCCGTCAATTAAAATTTCAATGTTAATATGTACACCACCTGTGTCGGCTTCCAATTACCATATAAATTTATTGGGTCTATACGGTGTGATGACCCATATTTTTGACATCGGATTGATGAATCCGACATATGTACTTCTATGTATTTTCTTGAATTTTTAATGAAAATACATGATTTTTCTCAAATTTTTTCAATTATTTAACAATTTAATTGAAGAAATTAGATTACTTGGGAAATATAGTTTTTGGAGAGAGAAATTACTAATTGATGAGAAAATAAAATTTTTAGAGTGATTATTTAATTCTTAGGAAGAAAAATGAATTTTTGAAGATTTATGTTGATTTTTGGAGGTGAAATATCAATTTTGGGAGAAAAATGCAAATTTTGGGTAGAATATTCAATTTAAAAAAAAAATAAATGCATTAATAAAGAAAATTGTGTATAATTAAAGATTTTGACGAAAATTGGTAAATGCATAAGAGAGTAAATTAAAAAATAATAATAATAGAAAAAATGGATTAAATGTATATATACAAGGCCTGGGCAAACCCAGGCGTATGGCCTGGGCCAACCCAGGCCCTCTCGGGAAGAAAATCACACAGGTCGAACAGCCAAGGCCAAGGCCAACCGGCCCGGGCGCCTAGCACCCGGGCTTGGCACATGGGTCGGCTTGATCTGCTGAGCGGTCCACACACCCAGCTCTCCTTCTTCCCCCCGATTTTCCTGGTTTTTCTTCATTTTTCTAGCAGAATTTTTGCATAAAAACCATGTGCAAACACAATTTCGAGCCATGGTTTTGGCTATCCATCAGAACAACATGCTTGGCATCTTTGAAGGAACAACTGAGCACCTTGCATGGCAACTCACGAGCCACGTGGTAGCCCATTTGCCATGCAAGGGAGCGTCATACATGCAACAAAAACCCATTTTGGAGAAATTTTTCAGTTTGAATGCCCCACCTTCACTTGCTCACATCTCCTTCACCTGAAGTCTATTTTCTTTGAAACTAGGCTCATTTCAAAGCTCTCACATCCCTCTCAAAGAACCCCCAAGCCCTTTGTCAAATCGCACAACCAATGGAAAGGGAAACGATTGTGAATGTGTGCTGCTTGTCATGGTTGTAAGCTAAAACTGTTGAAAAACAGTGTGGATCCGATTTTCGAAGGGGCATTTCCTAGTCCATCTGAGATCCATTCTTGAGTCCCAATACGAACCAGTTCTTGGAAGCAACTTTGAAACCTCATTAAAGTGGCTACAGACATCTGATTGGGGCCAGGTTTAGACGTGATTAAACCTCACATTTGAGGCAAAAAGAAGGTACAAGGCTTAGACCTTGAGGTTTTGTACTGATAATTTTATATGCATGCAAATATGCGTAGTTACATATGGAAATCTAGGACTTAGAAAAATTTTCTAAAAAATCCAGATGCATGCCATGTTGATGATTGTGTTTGAGGGTAATGGTTGCCTTGCTTACTTACTATTTTGAGTAGATCATAACTTGTGAATGTTCTAAGACATAAACCCCCACTGATCAAGCAAGAAAGGACCATAGATCATTAGGGTAATAGGATCAATCATGCACTAGAAAAACCGTTGAAAACATGAGTGGGAAAAATCTGTTTCATAACAAATTATGTAGAGGGTTGGTTGGATGACCAAAATTAAGTGTTTGGAGCTGAAATTTGGTGGAGATGTTCTTGGACATGTCAAAATTATGTATACCAAATTTCAGGCCATTCTAAGTTTGGAAAGTGGGTTGACCAATACAATAAATAACTGCTTATCAAATTAGAAACATGAATTTGCAGTACCTTTTAGTACACTTAAACACCATGGAAAATGAGGGCCTAAAATCCAATTAAAATTTTGGGGATTAAGGAGTGTAGAACATATCTAAAAATTTTGGTACTAATCTAATGTATAGATTGACCACAAAAAATTTAGAAAAATTGTCGCGCAGGTAGAACAATAAGCTAAGGATATGATTAGGCGTTAGAAATTGGAGATTTTGACCAATTTTTATCCAATTGACCCAATGTTGACCAAAATTGACCACTTTTGACCTTGTTGACCACCTATTTCAACAAGTGCTAGGTTTGACCAAGGTTGACCGAGTTGACTTAGTAACTTAAGGTTGGTTGAATGCATCATTTAACCATGTTTAACAACTTTTGACCCCATTGACCACCTTAGTCAACTATGTCCAGAGTTGACTGAGTTTGATTAGAGTCAATTGGGTCGAACCAAGCTGGGCCCAATTGGTTGAGTTGACCACATAGCTTAAGATCGGCTGTGTTGGCCAAGATTGGTCGAATCAGCATAGATAGGCCACCCTTGATCGGACCAATCTTTGATTGACCAAGGACGTAAAGTTAAAATTTGAGCCAAGTCTTATGTCAATAGTAAGAAACCACATCAATTTCGCAGGACCCAACGTTAGCGGGATGCGAACGGTCACGAGAGGAGCACCGGGGGTAGAACATCCTTGTGAGTAGTATTTTCTAACTTGTTACTTAAAGCTTGCTATTTTGTTCATTAATGAAAGTGATATTACATATCGTGATGCATTTAAATGAGTTTTAAATGAGAATGTGCACCAAATCTCGTGGTCCAATGGTACGAGTTAGGGTATTAGAACTAGTTGAGCATTAAAGACCTAGAGCTGCCGTACTTGGGGTACGTGTTGTGCCAGTCTCTTAATTGGTCCAGTTACTAAGGATCAAAATCCGCCATACATAGGGTATGAGTTGTGCCTGTCCTTAGGATAGTGTATGAGAATACACCTAACTACCTGCAACCTACTCAAGTAGATTTCTTATTGCCTTGGAGGCTAGTGAGAGCTTTCGCGAATGTTTTCACCATTAAACTATTTTCAAATGTAGGTGCATGATTGCATTGTGAATTTAAACTATGTAAACTATTGCATTTACTCGCATAATATTATTGTTTATACATTCATGGCATCATTTTTGCGAAATTCTTGATTTAAGTTATAGATAGGCTGCATTACTTACTGAGCCCATCGTGGACAAATTGAGCTCAATACTCTAACATTTTAGGTCTTTCTACTGTGGATAAGGGTAAGGGAGTAGTCATCGCTTAATACTACGTTCTTCTATCTTATTTTGGTAGGTTTCTTCACGTCGTTCGTTGCTTTGAGCGTTAGAATCATGTATGAAGGTGAAGAAAACACTGTACATATGCGACTTGGGTATTCCCGCTACTACTTCTACTTTTGTGACTATACAACCCATTTTGGTTAAATATTTAATTTTTTAGTGTTTAAATGTTTAAATCACTTCTACATTTCTTAAGATTACTCTTGTATCGTATATGGTGCTAAGAATGAGGCTTAAAGGTGTCCTGGCAAGCTTGCCTTGTGAGCTGGGTTGTCGGGGCACTATGCTGGTTGGCTCAACCTTCGCCCTAAGAAATGGGTTCCGACAGCGTTGGTATCAGAGCCCAAGGTTTTTCAATCAAGGAATAACAAGGGTTGTTAGCTTAGGGATCCTCAGAGTAATTGTAGAAGTTAGGAGAACCCTAAAAATGACTTAGAGTCACATAACGGGATTATAGACAAAAACTTTCTAACTCCTAATTGGCAGGAAGAGGAATTGCATGAGAGTGGCCATATCATGATGGGGATTGGACTGTCATTGGGTGTTAGTGAATTTTAAGACTAAGATTTTGAACCTTGTAGGTTAGACTATCACTTAAAGATAGCCACCTTAACACGTATTTATCTCTTGTTATAAATGTCAGAAGTTATGGTCTGCTCCATCTTAGGACTAATAGAAGTTTAATGTTTTATGCAGATCACGATGCCTCCTCGACGTGGGAGACCACGTAGAGCTCCAGAGTCGATACCACCACCACCACTTCCACCTCCAGTTTAGCTTAAGTAGGACCACATACAGAGGTTCAAGTTTTGATCAGGGCATCTAATGAGGCTACTCATGCCGAAACAGCCTTATTGAGAAAGAGACTTGATAGATTGGAGGCTGAGAGACAGAGGCCTGAGCCAGTAGCACTTCCTGCACTAGTTGTACTTGATATCAGAGCAGAGGAGAGGGCTGCAGTCAAGGCAGAGGTAGCCTCAACGAGACAAGGGGATGATTCCACTTATGATCGCCTCCTTAAGAGGTTCTTGGACATGAAGCCCAAGGAGTTCCATGGGGGTCTGAGCTTAGACGCAATAGAGAATTGGTTTCTCAATATTAAGAAGAATGCTGAGACGTTGAAGCTGTCTAAGGAAAATCAAGTACTCTTTGTGGTGCACATGCTTGAAGATGAGGTTGCGATCTGGTGGAGGGCCACCCAGACTATAGAGGGATAGATTACTACATGGGCCCATTTCCAAGAGTTATTCTTGAGTGCTTACGTCCCTACGACAGAGAGAAAACATAAGAAGGTGGAGTTTTTGACCTTACAACAAGGAGACATGTCAGTAAGGAAGTATACCGTAGATTTTTTTGGCTGGAGGCTTATGTGCCTAAGTTAGTAGGCAACCTAAAGGAGAGGGCAGGATTCTTCCGTCGAAGGTTGAGGCCTAATATCAAGCAGGCGATATTAGCGCATAGTGAGGCTACTTGTAACACCCTAAAATTTTGCGAGCACGCTACGTTGCGGGCAAATATAGAATGAAATATTATTTCATTGAAAAATGAGTAGTTAAAATAAAACAATACAAAAGAAAAAAAAAAGAGAGAGAGAAAAACATTAGAAATAAATAAATTTAAGATTCGCAAAAAATGAAGCAAAATAAATGAACATAATTATAATGCTAATAAGAACAAATGAATGAGAATTATGTCTTATTTAGATATAAATATAGACTAAACTCTAGGAAATAAAATACTTTATAGCTTATGCACACGAGCACGAAGACGCGAGCGCGAAGACGCGAGCGTGACGACGCGAGCATGACGACGTGAGTAATTCGGAAATAGAAATGCGAGTAACGCGAAAGTGGAAATGGATTATCTGATCGGAAAAAAAATACATACATATATATATATATATATATATATATATATATATATATATATATATATATATATACACATATACTTATAATAATAATAATAACGTAATAAGAGAAGCAAATCTGGAAAATCTGGATTTAGAAAAAAAAATTTTAAATATTTTTACTGGTAAAATTCTAATTGAATTAGAAATAGTCTTTATAAGGTAGATGGAAAAAAATGTTAGAGATTTAAATTCTATTTGATTTAATTAATTAAATACATAAAATAATAATAACTATAATAATAATAAGAAAAAAAAAAAGATTCTAGTTTAGCTCAAAAAAAAGGGGACCGAAATATGTAGGGATGAGGAAGATTGTCGAAGAAGACGCCGGAACAGGGAGAAGAAACGAGAGAATTCGGGTCGTTGTGTTGTCGGTCGAGAGATACAAATAGAAGAAGGATGGTGTTGAATTGTCTGGTTGCTTCGGATATCAGAAAACGGGAAATGAAGAAGAAGCTGTACATAAAGTTGAATGGAAACAGAAGAGCAATGGTGCTCTGTTTTGTATGGCTGTTGCTGCAGCGATGCAGAACCGGACAAGAGGAACGAGAGAAAAGGAAGAGACCAGTTTTGCTAATTTTGCCAGCTGCTGCTGCTGCTCACATTGCTGCTGCGGAATGGAGAAGAAGACAAAGCAACTGCCATGTGAAATTGATCCGTGAGCTGCAGCTGCTGGCGTGTAACGAAGAAGAAGCTGCTGCGCAGCATGGGTGAAGAAGAAAACAGAGGAGCGGTTGCAGTGTTACTATTGCTGTTATTATTGTTGCTATTGCTATGGCTGCTGAACAAGGAAGAAGAACCAGAGCAATGCTCTGTTTTGGGATGGCTGCTGCTGCTGCTAATCAAGAAAGAAGAATGGGGTGCTGATGTTGAAGAATTTTGAAACAGGGGAGCAGCTGTGTTTCTGTGTGGAATGAAGAGGCTGCTCGGGATGATGATTAAGTGAATAGAGGAAGATGAGTTGAAGTTGCTGCTGTTGCTATTGCAGCCGAACGAGAAGGAAATGGTGGAGGTTGATGCAACGAACAGAGGGGAGGTGGAGGCTGAGCAAGGTTGCTCTGCTGTGGTGGCTACGTTAGCTTGAGAAAGATGAAGCAGCAAATATGTGTATGTATATGGTTGGGAGTTGTTGTTTGCTATGCGTGAGGAGACTTTGGGTGATTTGAGTGGGGTTTTCCACTAGTGGACCGTGAAGAACAAGAGTTGGAACGTGATTTTGTATCTGCTATAGAATTTGATGCACGAGTTGAACAAAGAAGATGTGTAGCTGTTGCTAGATTTTTCTGTTGGAGTTTTGTTGGTGAATGCTGTTGGGCGTGAGTTGAAGCAGAATTTGTTTGAGAGTGTTGCCGTTACTTGATTTTGGAATTGGGTGATCGGATGATTTTGGTTGAGGATTGTACATGATTGAGCTATTGAACGGGGGTTCGATAGTTAAATGGGAATTAAATTTTTTGCTGTGCGACGTTGCACATGGAAGAAGAAGATGAAGCTGCAGCTGAACATGAAGAGAGATATGAAGGAAGATCAGTTGCCGGTGGTTACTACGTTCGATCTGAAATGAAGAATGGGTTGCAACTGATGCGTGCCGTTGTATGCGCGAAGAAGCCGACACGAGGTAAAACTTTAGACTTTTAATTTTAGATAATATGTAAATCTTTTTTTATGATTTTAGATGCGAAAAATAAAATGAAATTAGAAATTTAGAAAGTAGAGGCAAATAGAATTTAAATAAATCAATTATGAAAACTAGTTTAGAACATTTCTTTAGTAATTTGAATTAAATAAAATTAAAATGAGATTATATATTAATTACTGAAGATGAGAATTAATTGAATTAATAAAAATTAAATCAATTAATCTTTTAAATTAGGATAAGTTTACAATTTAATAATTTAAATTAGTAGAAAACACGAAAAATAGACTTTTTAGGAGTTTAAAACCTTTTATAAGAAAAGAATAAAGTTCTAGACCTTGAAACTACAGGTGTAACACTTAAAAGTCTTATTTTGTTCGTAATTAAATTAATTATGATATTAATAAATTATTTAAATTTCAAAGATTAAGTTATTATAAATCTAATTAGAAGTAAACGAATTATAGAAGCTTGAAATGTAGTTACGATAGTTTTAGTTTTAAATTAAAGGTTTAAGTTAAAAGAATTATTATTTTCCTACAATACAAACATAACAAGTAATGACAGATACAGAGATTTAAAAAAAAACTTAGAATTGTTTTATCTTAATTATATGAAATTCTAAAAATGTAGGAATGACTTGGAAATTGGTAAAAGTTGATATTTAAACCTTATAATTAATCTAGAAACTATTTAGGTTTGAGAATGCCTTGGACTAGATTAAATATGAAGTAGAAACTTAGAAGATTTTATTTATTGTTAAATTTTAGATTTGACAATGCTATTGTGTTGGATTATTCAAAGGAAGGCAAGGTCGCTGTGAAGAACGACAGAAATCAAGTGGGCGTGACTTCCTTGCTCATCTATATTATATGGACTTAAGATACAAAACATTTGTGTGAATAGTTCTAGGTTATTAGAATTTTAGTAGAAAATTAATTAAAATTGTTTGTTCTATGTGGATGATGTGTGATCTATTATGATTGATTTCAACTTATGCATAATCATCTCATGCCATGATTGAATATAATGATTTGCACTGAGATTTACTAAATTATAACACGCATGAATAGAAATATATGCATTTGAATGTCATTGGTTATTCATGCGCATTATCATGTTGACTTACAAGCCTAGTTTGAATTATATTCTTTAGTGTATGTATGGTGTCTGATATGTTTGAGATTGTTTGTAAAACTAAAATAAGACGATGGTTTATTAAGAATCCACGTACCGGTACGATTAACGAGCCTGAAGCGAATTGAGGTGGCATCTCCTATATGTCACCGCTTGAGATTGTCGAGCTACAAGGCGGATCGTAGGTATTCCCACCCAGAGCTGACTGTGACAGCTAGAAGTCTTTGGGAGACGGTACGACTCATGATAAGTATACTCTCTTAAGCTGTGATGTGAGTGTCGATTGATTTTAGACGAATATTGGAACCCTTTGAGATTAGATTGGATCACAGGGAATACCGAGAGACATCTCAACCCTCTTCTGGTCCTAGACTACAACCAAGACAAATGAATGTTTGAACGCCTAATGTTTGAAAGTGTTTGTAATGTTTTGGATTGGGTCTGTATAATGCATGTGATGTATAGGATTGATCCACTAAGCTTTCGAGCTCACTCCCACTTTATTTTTCAGGTACACTTGTTCGTAGAGTATGTTGACTTACGTTAGAAGACTCGCATCCTAATTGGACACCTCATGGGGAGGTCGTCCAGGATAGGTGACTTGGAAGTCATAATATTTGTATTTTACTGGATTGTTTACTGTATTTACATTGGTTTAACTTCGATTGTTTTATCTTTTAATGGCTTTCCTTGTGTAACGATTTTGGTTTAAATGAATAGTTTTAAAAGTATTATGCTGCATTGCTTATGATTAATCGATAGAATTATTGTGATTTTCTATCTTGCATAAAATATCTTTATAGACATTGACTTGAGAACAAAGGGTTATGAACTTTATTTTGAAGAAAAATATTTTAACAGAATGAAATTTTCAAGTAGCATCTTGATTTTCATCGGGCGACGATCCACACGTGAGGTAACACGTGAACGGAGGTCTGGTTGTAAATTGGGGTATTACACTACTCTTGAGATCTTACAGAGGCACACATCACAATTTGAGATGAACGGTAGAGATCAGCGTTCGACAGTTCAGATAGTTTAGAGCGCCACCTTACAGATGCAGCCACAATCGCAAGCACAGGGAAGCTATCACGGTGGGTCCTGGACAGGCATATTTTAGAGGAAAAGGAAGTATTTAGTAGGATATTCTAGATGGGCACAAATTCAGCCGACTACTATAGTCACCCTCATAGCCACCCTAGTGCAGACATATCAGCCGGTGGGATAGCTGCCGACAGAACAAGGGGGCTGAGGTGGAGGCAAAGGCAAAGATTCAGGGGTTAAAGGCCAAGGCTGAGGCCATACCTATCAGACCGAGCAGAGGCATCCAATTACATGTTTTTGGTGTGGTTAGCCAAGACACGAACAATATGAGTGCCCTATGCTTGTCCCAGCTTCCAATGTACCCACCACCGTCACTCAGGAGAGAACACAGGCCATCACCTAACCGGACTCTGAGGCGACGAAGACTCTAGTAGAGGGTAACATGTTCCCCCTTGATACATCTATCTATGCGTTGATTGATGCTAGATCTACATTGAGCTTCATTTCTGGGCATACCATATATAGATTGGGACTAAGACCTGTTAGGGCATCCACATGTCTCATGTTGAGCACTGCAGCCGAAGAACGCATCTACCCCAACCTAATTTGTGAGGGTTGCGTGTTGACATTTGATGATTTCGAGACTATAGTAGACCTCAGAGTACTAGAGTTCCTAGAGTTTGATGCAATATTTGGGATGGACTAGCTAGCAGCTTATCATGCATATGTTGATTGTTTCACCAAGAGGGTAGTATTTTAGATTCTAGGGTAACCTACTATCATCTTTCAGGGTAGTGCTTCTGATAGACTAAGGACCCAAGGTAGGATAGTGACACGGTATAAGATAGATACGTTGGCTAGTATGATCACCACTAGTGAGGGATCTTCACAGCAGAGTATAGATGAGATTCCTGTTATTAGAAACTTTCCTAACGTATTCCCTGATGACTTGCCCGACTTGCCTCCTAAGTAGGAGATTGACTTTATCATTGACGCCATTCTGGGGACATAGCCCATTTCCCATTTTGATACCTCTTTATCGAATGACGCCTAAGGAATTATAGGAATTGAAGGTCCAACTTGAAGAGTTGATGAGTAAGGGTTTTGTTACCCCTAGTGTGTCACCTTTCGGTGCTCTAGTGTTGTTTGTGAAGAAGAAAGATGGGAACCTTCGCTTGTATATCGACTATAGATAGTTGAATAAGGTGACGATAAAGAACAAGTACCATCTCCTGCACATTGATGACTTATTTGACCATCTTAGAGGTGCCACTATGTTTTTGAAGATCAATATGAGATTTGGGTACCATCAATTGAGGGTTAGGGAAGAGGATGTATTGATGATAGCCTTTCGAACTAGCTGTGGGCACTACAAGCTTCTAGTCATACCATTTAGCGTGACAAACGCCCCAGCAATGTTCATGGACTTGATGCAGAGAGTGTTCCATCCCTATCTTGACTCATTCATCATCATCTTTATCAATGAGATCCTCGTTTACTCAAAGACTAGGGAAGAACACATTGAGCACTTGAAGATCGCACTGCAGACTCTTAGAGATCACTGCTTGGATGTTAAGTTTAGCAAGTGCTAGTTCTGGTTGATAGAGATTTGATTTTTAGGCCATGTGGTAGGAGTTGGGGGTATTTCTGTTGATCCAGCTAAGGTTGAGGCTATCGTCGATTGGCCGAGACCTACCATAGTAACTGAGATTCATAGCTTTTTGGGTTTAGCAGGCTATTATTGTCGTTTCATCAAGAACTTTTCGAGAATCGCTACACCAATGATGAAGCTTCCCCAAAAGGACATGTCATTTGTCTGGATAGATAAGTGTGAAAAAGCCTTTCTTGAATTGAAGTGTCAGTTGAAATCAGCTCCAGTGCTAGTGTTGCCAGAGCCGAGCTGAGAGTTGACTATATACGCTGATGCATCATAGATAGGTCTCGGTTGTGTATTGATGCAAGATGACAGGGTTGTCACTTTTGCCTCATGACAACTGAAAGTTCATGAGAGGAACTACCCTGTGCATGACCTAAAGCTGGCGACAGCAGTGTTCGCACTCAAGATTTGGTGACACTATTTGTATGGTGAGCGTTTCACTCTCTATTCGCATCATTAGAGCCTCGAGTGCCTATTTTCACATAAAAAACTTAATATAAGGCTGCTTAAGGATTATGACTTTACCATAGAGTAGCATCCCGGGAAAGCGAATGTAGTTGTTGATGCTCTAAGTAGAGTACGGATCGAGACTGCTTGTGTGGCTAGACAAATGTCTCAGGAGTGGAGGATGATTGATTATGTTACTGTGATGAATATCCATGAGACTTCAATCGAGACCAGAGTTAGTGCACAGATGAGAGCCCAACTGGTACTGTTTGCCGAGATCATAGAGCTACAACCTTGTGTCGTTAATTATATTATGTACGGGGAGTGGGTGGACAACACTTCTTGTGTGGAGTGGTCGGTTGACAGTGATAGTGCACTGAGGTTCAGGGGACGATTATGGATATAAAAGGACCCTCGCCTGAGATAGGCAGTGCTAGCAGAGCTGCATTGCTCGAGGTATACCTTCCATCCAAGCGCCAATAAGATGTATCAAGATGTTCGACATACTTATTGGTGGCCAGGGATGAAGTGGGATATTGCAACCTTTGTACAGAGATGTGATATGTGCCAGCAGGTTATTAAGGTTAAGGCTGAGCACCAGAGATTCAGTGGTTTGTTACAACCCTTGGCTATTTCTACGTGGAAATAGGAACACATTACCATGGACTTTGTGATGGGGTTATCCCGGACTCAGCGGAGACATGATGTTATTTGGGTAATTGTGGATCGGCTGACTAAGTTTGCTCACTTCCTCTTGATGCATAGTAGAAACTCGGTTGAGAGGTTGAGCCGACTGTATATCCGCGAGATAGTGAAACTACATGGGATCCCAGTGTCCACTGTTTCTGACAGAGATGTTCAGTTTATGTCACATTTTTTGCACAGCTTGCAGAGCCAGTTAGGGACAAGAGTGGGCCTTAGCACAGCCTTCCATCCACAGACTGATAGTCAGTCTGAGAGAGTGATCTAGGTGTTTGAGGATATGTTTAGGGCGTGTATTATTGACTTTTGGTGTTAGCTGGGGGGATCATCTGCCCCTATGTACAACTATCAGGCAACATTAGCATGATACCGTTTGAGGCATTATATGGTCAACTTGCCGATCGCCAGCTTGTTGGGCTGAGGTTGGCGACACAGTAGTCTTGGGCCCTACCTTTGTGCAAGAGCAGAAAGACAAAATTCAATGGATCCGTCAAAACATGAAGGCAGCTCAAGACAGATAGGAGAGTTATGTAGATAACCGAAGGAAGGTCCTAGAGTTTGATATCGGTGATCATGTGCTCTTTCGAGTTTCACCTCGAAAGGGGCAGACTCGGTTCGACATTTTAGGAAAAACTTGCACCGATATATATTGGACCTTTTGAGATCCTTGAGAGAGTAGGTCCTATTGCATCCGGAATCGCTTTGTCGCCTCAATTAGGGGGTTACATAATGTATTTCACGTATCGATGTCGAGGAAGTACTGCCTCGATCCCTCACATGTGATTAACTAGAGACATGCTGAGTTGCGAGAGGATTGTATGTATGACAAAGCTCTAAGAGCTATTATTGATCGAGTCGTGAGGAAACTGCGCAACAAGGAGATACCGAGGGTACAAGTACATTGACAGTTCCATGGTGCCTAGCAGGACATATGGGAGCGAGAGGACTACATGACGAGTCGCTTCCTAGAGATTATGGGAGTTGCCCCTTAACCTTTATTTTATTAGAAAATTTCTAGGACGAAATTTATTTTAAGGTGGGGAGACTGTTCGGATTGACGGATTTGACATATGTACTTCCGTGTATTTTCTTGAATTTTTAATGAAAATGCATGAATTTTCTCAAAAATTTTCAACTATTTAACAATTTAATTGAAGAGATTAGATTACTTGGGAAATGTAGTTTTTGGAGAGAGAAATTACTAAGTGATAAGAAAATAAAATTTTTAGAGTGATTATTAATTCTTAGGAAGAAAAATGAATTTTTAAAGATTTATGTTGATTTTTGGAGATGAAATATCAATTTTGGGAGAAAAATGTAAATTTTGGGTGCAATATTCAATTTTTTTAAGAAATAAATGCATTAATGATGAAAATTATGTATAATTAAAGATTTTGATGAAAATTGGTGAATGTATAAGAGAGTAAATTAAATAAAAATAATAATAGAAAAATGGATTAAATGTACATATACAATATATATATATATATATATATATATATATATATATACACCAGAGGAAAAAAAAAAAAAAAAAAACAAAAGAAAAGGTGGCGGCCTGTGCAAACCCAAGCGCAGGGCCTGGGCCAACCCAGGCCCTTGCAAGCCAAAAATTGCACGGGTCGTTTGTGCGGGTGTAGATCAGGCCAGGGCCAACCGGCTCGGGGGCCTAGCGCCAAGGCTTGGCGCATGGGCCGGCCTGATTGGCTGGGTGGCCCACGTGCTAGCTCTCCTTCTTTCCTTCGATTTTCCTGGTTTTTCTTCATCTTTCCAGCTGGATTTTTGCAAAAAATCATATGCAGACACAGTTTTCAACCATGGTTTTGGCTATCCATCATAGCAACTAGCCTGACATCATTGAAGGGACAACTGAGCACCTTGCATGATAACTCATGAGCCAAATGGCAGCCCATTTGCCATGCAAGGGAGCCTCATATATGCAACAAAAACCCAATTTGGAGTAGTCTTTCAATTTGAATGTTCCACCTTCACGTGCTCATATCTCCTTCACCTAAAGTTCGCTTTCTCTGAAACTAAGCTCATTTCAATGCTCTTACATCTCTCTCAAAGAACCCCAAGACATTTGTCAAATCACACAACCAATAGAGAGGAAAACGATCGTTTATGTGTGTTGGTCGTCATGGTTGTAAGCTGAAACTATTTAAAAATAGTGTGGATCCAATTTTTGAAGGGGTGTCTCCTAGACCATCCGAGATCCATTCTTGAGTCCCCGTATGAATCATTCTTGGAAACAACTTTGAGACTGTGTTGGAGTGGCTACACACATCTGATTGGGGCCAGGTTTGGATGTGATTAAACCTCACATTTGAGGCAAAAGGAATGTATGAAGCTCGAACCTTGAGGCTTCGTACTGATAATTTAATGTGCATGCAAATATGCTTAGTTACATAGGAAAATCTAGGACTTCAAAAAATTTTCTAAAAAATCTAGATGCACGCCATGTTGATGTTGTGTTTGAGGGTAATGATTACCTTGCTTGCTTACTATTTTGAGTAGATCATTGTGAATGTTCTAAGACATAAACCCCTACTGATCAAGCAAGAAAGGACCACAAATCATTAGGGTAATAGGATCAATTATGCACTAGAAAAACCATTGAAAACATGAGCAGGAAAAATCCGTTTCATAACAGATTATGTAGATGGTCTGTTTGATGACCAAAATTAAGTGTTTGGAGCTGCAATTTGGTAAACATGCTCCTAGATATGTCAAAAGTATGTATACCAAATTTTAGGCCCTTCTAAGTTTGGAAAATAGGTCAACCAATATACTAAGTAACTGCCTGTCACATTAGAAACGTGAATTTGTGGTACCTGTTAGTACACTTAAACACCATGGAAAATGAGGGTCTAAAATCCCAATTAAAATTTTTGGGGAAGTTTTAGGGAGTGTAGAACATATCTGAAAAGTTTGGTACTAACCTGATGTATAGATTGATCACAAAAAAATTGAAAAAATTGTTGCACAGGTAGAACAATAAGCTAAGGATATGACTAGGTGTTAGAAATTGGAGATTTTGAAAAATTTTGATCTAATTGACCAAATTGACCCAATGTTGACTGAAATTGACCACTTTTGACCCTGTTGACCATCTTGTTCAACAAGTGCTAGGTTTGACCAAGGTTGACCGAGTTGACTTAGTAGCTTAAGGTTGGTTGAATGTATCATTTAACCATGTTTAACCGCTTTTGACCTCATTAACCACCTTAGTCAACTATGTCCAGAGTTGACTGAGTTTGATTAGAGTTGATTGGGTCAAACCAAGCTTGGCCCAGTTGGTTGAGTTGACCGCATAACTTAAGATTGGATATGTTGGCCAAGATTGGTCAAATCAGTATAGATAGACCACCCTTGACCTGGCCAATCTTTGATTGACCAAGGACATAAAGTTAGAATTTGAGCCAAGTCTTATGTCAATATTAGGAAACCATGTCAATTCCACAGGATCCAGCATTAGCGAGATGCGACTGGTTTCGAGAGGAGCGTCGGGGGTAGAACATCCTTGTGAGTAATGTTTTCTAACTTGTTACTTAAAACTTGCTATTTTGTTCATTAATGAAAGTGATATTACATATTGTGATGCATTCATAACCTTTAAATGAGTTTAAAATGAGAATGTGCACCGAATCTCGAGGTCCAATGACATGAGTTAGGGTATTAGAACTGGTTGAGCATTGAGGACCTAGAGGCGTCGTACTTGGGATACGTGTTGTGTCGGTCTCTCAATTGGCCCAATTACCAAGGACCAGAAGCCACCATACATAGGGTATGAGTTGTGCCATTCCTTAGTATAGTGTATGAGAATACGCCTAACTGCTTGCAACCCGCTCGAGTAGATTTCTTATCGCTTTGGAGGCTAGTGAGAGCCTCGGCAAATGTTCTCACCATTAAACTGTTTTCAAACGTACGTACACGAATGCATTGTGGATTTAAATTGTATAAACTATTGCATTTACTTGCATAATATTATTGTTCATACATTCATGGCATTGTTTTTAGGAAATTTTTTGGTTTAAGTTATAGATAGACTACATTACCCACTGAGCCCGCTGTGGACAAATTAGGCTCACTATTCTAACATTTTAGGTCCTTTTACTGTGGATAAGGGTAATAGAGTGGTCATCGCTTAGTGTTATACTCTTCTCTCTTATTTTGGTAGGTTTCTTCATGTTGTTCATTGCTTTGAGCGTTAGAATCATCTATAGGGGTAAGGAAAACAATGTACATATGGGACTTGGGTATTCCTGCTACTACTTCTACTTTTGATGACTAAACAACCCATTTTGGTTAAATATTTAATTTTGTAGTGTTTAAATGTTTAAATCACTTCTGCTTCTCTTAA
>JAJIYU010005777.1:0-21773 GCA_030144865.1 Tinospora cordifolia
CAAACTGCGAGCGGCCGTATGAGACCCTTGAATTTGGAAAGTCATGAGAATTTTTTCCTTGGTTTCAGTATCTTCTTGGGATACCGAGGGTGGTTCACTCTTTCGGTTAATTCCTAATATCAGATGGTAGATTCCTGATATTAGAGCGCAACGAATAAACTGACTAAGTGTTTGAAACGCCCCTAATGATTTGAAACTATTTGCGTGTTTCATATGCTTGTTCGTTTGATGCTATTGAGTGTCGGAGAGATCCACTGGGCTTTTAAACTCATCCTTATTATCATTTTATAGGTATTCATGGGCACAGCAATCAGTGAGGATGCAAACCGGAGACTAGAGGACGTATAGAGAGAGAGAGTGATATTTTGTGTTAAACTGTCTCTCTGTTTTGAACAGTTTTTATGATGTATATTTTGGATTTGAGCCGGAGGGTCATGTATCATATTTTTGTGTATGTATCTACAGAACTGTTTTACCATCTTGAACAATGTTTTTATTTTGATTGATGAACTGATGATTTTTAGATATTGTATGTTAAATAGTGTTCAATGATTTAGAAAGATTTGATCCAAAAAGTGTTTCCGCTACTATTATCTTGATTTCCAGTATGAATATGATTTTGAACATCCGGTGAATTTGATTTGAAATTAATTGCTTAGTGAAACATAAATGAAATGATTATTTGAAAGTATAAAATGATCGAAACCTCGTGTATAGAGGTTAGTGAAAAGATGATGATGATTGTTGCACGTCCGGTGCCTCGACAGACCACGCGCCGAGCTTGGAGCCGCACGACACCTGACGACAAGGCCTTAGATTGACAGATATGATGTCTGACCAGGGGGTCAGGGTGTGACACAACTAATGTCAAGGCTTGACTTTTTAATTCTTTCCTTTCTAATTCTTGCCAAGCAACTAATGCCTCGGCTCTGATACTACACTTGTAACACTTCGACCCTTGAGACTTTTAATTGGACTTAATCACAAGGCAGGCCGAGCCGATGTTACTTTACAAGTACACAACTTAACTTTTCATTCTATTTATCCCATGCCTTAAGCAAGAGTACTTAACTCAACATTTATTAATGAAATTCAATAACACAATTATACAAGAGATAAAATGAATAAAATTCAAATCTTTATTGATTTAATAAAATAAGGGACAAGTACATAACATGAAATAGAAATTTATTTCAATAGAAGTCTTACATTCTAAGTATTCAAAATTTGGATTACAAGTCCTTACATCGAAATAAACATAGAAACTTTCTAAAAACTAGCATTTTAACTCTTTAGCATGCATCATCATGTGTTTAGTTTCCTAAAATGATAAGAGAAGAAGGGTGAGCACATAGCCTAGTAGATCTTTTTCAAACAACTAAATTACTAATTTAGATTAATAGCACACTCAAATTCAAGCACTTGTAAATCATTAGGCATTTTAAATATATTTTGTTTACAGTTGTAACTTTGACTGAAAGGGTTTCAAGGCCCTTGATGTTCTTTATCAAAATACCTCCCTTGAGTAAAAAGACATTCCTTATGCCAAGTGTCATTGGATTTAGGGCCTAACCCGTATTTCAAATATTTTAGGACATTACCCATGTGAACTAATCACATGTAAAGAACACCCACATTAACCCTCATGTTCACTGTGACATTACGTGGTTCTTAATTTCAACATTTTTCATTAAATCTTATACTCATGAAACATAAATAATATATACTCATAAAAAACATAAACATTCAAAGCATGAAAACAAACATATCGTACGCACCATACTTTAAAATAAACCTAAACGTGCATAATCTGAACATGACATGGTATCATGATCAACTAGCATGACATACATACAAATCTAAAAATTAAATCATGTTCTTTAAACCTAAATATGCATTCTAAATTGAAATCTAGCATACATGAACGTGGTATTAAACTAAGCAAGTAAAATAAAGGTTTGAGAAGTCACTTCCACCTTAGTTCACAAAATAGTTGTAAGCCTCTGAACTTCGGCAAAACTCTGTTACTCTAAGAATTTCAAACACTCTAGAACAATCAAGACTAGTTCAAGATTACTCAAGAAGATGGGCTAGAGAAAATCAAGAGGGACTAGTATGCTCTTGCTTGGGGATAAGAAAGAATGAGAGCACTAAGGGAGTTTATATAGGGTTTCAATGAGCACTAGAGGACGGTTTGGGCATGCTCACACTAGAGAATCTTTCCATTTCTCCATGGGGATGTTTTGGAATGCACAGATTGAGTGGGCACACGATTTGAAATGTGGCCTAATTTGGTTTCCAATTCCTAGTGTGAACACAAGATATGAGCTTTATTTGATTTCCTATTTATGTGTGAACACAAAAAAGATTTAGAATTCTTATTAATCTTTGTTTGGATGTTAATCAAGGTGTGATATTGTGAACAAGGCAACTTTCTAATATGTTTTGGTAATTGATTCTTTTTCTCGTGCACACCAAATCAACAAGATTTGGCAACCTTCTATTTTGAATTAAAAAGTTCTAAACTTGTTCCTTGGGTGTTTATAAACATTTTTCAGCAATTTCTATTCTTGAATTAGAAATTTCTAATCTTGTTCCTTGGGTATTTAGAAAGATTTTTCAGCAACTTCTATTCTTGAATTAGAAGCTTCTAATCTTGTTCCTAAGGTGTTTAGAAACATTTTTGGGTCTATATGAATTTAAAATAAATTCATAGCTTTCAATTAGCTAGGTTTTTCTCCCATTTTTTTCCTAATTTAGATTCCCTTGAAGCATACCAAGTAAATGAAACCTTAATTGTGCAAATAAAATGAATTTTGGATACCTAAATCAATTGAGGTGTCTACTTCATTTCATTTCGTTCTTTTTTCTTAAATTTCACTCCCCTGATAAATTTTTTGAGCAAATTTAAGCTTTCTAATTGGTTCCAGACTTGAATTGAACTTCATTTATCATTTCATTTCATTTAGTACAAAATTTCAAGGTATTACAAGATAAACCTAGCACCCAAGGCAGATTAGCAACACCTGAGGAGATGTATACCTCAGTGAGTGTGGTTGCCACAAATACTGGTGAACCTTCCAAGGCGAGACTTGGGGATATTCCTGTGGTATGTGAATTCCCCAAGGTATTCCCTGATGATCTACTTAGCTTGCCTCCTAAGCAAGAGATCGATTTTATCATCAAGTTGGTCTCAAGGACTGAGCCAATCTTAATAACTCCTTACCGTATGGCACCTGAGTTACAAGAGTTGAAGGTTTAGCTAGAAAAATGCAATACCCTAAATTCTTTGTACTCAATGAAATGAAATTTATCATTTATTCAGTAAAATTTGGATGCAAAATGAAACTACGCTCATTTTAGTGCTAAATTTGGCAATTTCCAAAACTCTCATTTAATGTGCCTTAAGGATCCAAAACAACTTGAAATGAAGTAAAGTGACATAAACCAACTATTGGGACAAAATATCTAAAAATTAGAATAATTGGTCGAGGTTAGGATTTTCATTTGCCAAACACCCTTCAGGGGGTCCAAATTAGGAAAGAATTGGCATTTAAGATACTTCGAAGGATCAAAATAACCCGAAACAAAACAGAATGACATGAACTAACAAGATGAATGACATATCCAAAAATTAGAACAATTGGCCAAGATTTGGATTTTTATTTGCCTAGTGACCTCAGTGGGTCTTAAATAAGAAAAGTTTTTGAGAAAAAATCATCTTGGGTCAAACCATACCTTAAAATGTGCATTAGGTTCATGTGATTCCAAAACTATAGGTTATAAATTATAATTTCTTGTGAATAAAGAGATATTAATTTTTATTTAATTTTTTTGAACCCCTAAAGTCATGCTACCCCAAACATGTGCAAGTCACATGGGTGGAACACCATGATCATGTGCACCCTACCCTACTCAAAGCTCTATGGGACGTGTCCATCATTTGAATTCATGAAAAATGATCCCATATGCCATACAATTGATCATGTATGCCCACACCTACCCAACGAATGAGACGTCCTATAGGAATTGGAAAATCCAAGAAGAGTGATTCTATGTACACCATACTTGATCATGTATACCATGCCCCATTTGTGCTAAACTGGCCCACATGTGTGTATGTGTGTGCACACATTTGAACAACCAAATTAGAAGGGTTTGAAATCTGAAACATGCACCCAAAAACCCTTGCCGTCCCATGCATATAAGCCAAGAAAACCAAAATGGAAACTTCTTTTTCTCCCCTTTTGGTGCCAACTCATGGGTGTACGCTAAAGGGTGCATCATACTTGGAGTTTGAATTCTTTAGTGAGTTTTCTTAAGCTTAGATTTGCATATTTGACTATTATATAGTGTACCTTCAAGTTTGATTGCATACTCCCCTTGCTTGACGTCCAAGTATAGAGAAATAACAAGCATTCCATGTGTGTTGGTGTGATGAGCAAGCAAGGGAACCAAATAAGAAAGTTTTATGAGCAAGGTCCTATCTAAAGGAGGAAATCCCAACTGAGATTAACATGATTTCAAGTCTAAAAATATTCTCTAATATTAATTAAGAAATAGGCTAGAGAATCAAATATTTGCTCATGAGAATTTGGCAAGCTTAAGTGGGCCCATGAGCACACTTGCCCTATTCAAGCCTAGCCGTCCACCTTGGTTTGAAAAGTTGCCCAACTTTGAGAGCTACCCAAGCTGCCCTAGACGTCCCCTAAGTGCTCATGAACACCTATAAATACCCCATCTTGCTCACATTCATCTCAACCCAAAGCAAAGAGTTAACACTTCCATCTTTGTTTGTTCTTGCAATCTTCTTGGCACCTCTTCTCGCTCTCTTTTCTTTCTTGTGTTAGAAGTTCTTATGTCAATATTTTAGAGAGTTGTTGACGTAATTTTGTTGGTGACTAAAAGTTCTTAAAGTTCTGAAAGTGGTAGATAAAGGGAACCTCTGCCAAATTCTGCAAAGAAACTCAGATTAAAGTGGAGGGGATTTCTTAAACCTCTACTTTGCTATTTTAAATTCTAGCATGTTCTTGCTTGTTTAAATTATATTTTAAATTTCTTTCATAATTATGTGATCTTAAACATAAGAAAGTAAAGATAAGAACCACATTGTCATAGTGACCCGTATGGGTGTTCTTAAGACATGCTTGGATTGTGTGGTTGTGTGGCGCAATTGGTATGTGGCATCCAATGGAAAGGGACAAAGAAATGTCTTTTCACCCTAAAGATGGGTATCTAAATTAAGAACATCAAGGGAGTAGAACCCATTTCAGTCTTAACATCAACTACAACCAAAAAGTTGTTGAATCACTTAATGCATGAAAGTGTTTAAATTTGGATGTGTTATTGATTTGAATTAGTAAACTTAGTCGTTTAATGAATGATCTACTGGTCTATGTGCATGCCTCTTCCTTCTATTTTTGAGGAAATTGAATTACATGAAGACTATGGCTTTTTGAAAGTCTACTTTTAGAAAGTTCATATTATAAGGGCACAATGCCTAAATTTTGAATTGAAGACTTCCGCTTAATTTTACATTTGAATTTTAGAGTTATGTACTCAATCTTTAGATTTGATTTCAAGAATGTGATCTTTTTATTTTATTTGAATAAAGATTTGAAGTTTTTTTGTATTCACTTGCATTATCTTGTTGAATATTAAACTCAATGGAAATGTATTTATGAATACTTCAATAAATGTTAGAATAAAGGAATTGAGATGCAAGTTGTGTACTTGTAAATGTAGCATATGACCTAGCCTGCCTTGTGGTTTAGCTTAAACCTGTTTCTAGGGAGTTGGGGTGTTACAAAAAAATATTGTGTAAGGGTTTTATTCGACCTAGCATATTACCTTGGGGAGCTCCTATGTTATTTTCAAGAAAGAAATATGGGAGTCTCCGCTTGTGCATCGATTATAGACAGTTGAATAAGGTGACTAAGAAATAAGTACCCTCTTCCTCCGATTGATGATTTGTTTGATCAGCTAAAGGGTGCTAAAGTACTCTCTAAGATTGAGTTGCGTTCGAGTTACCATCAGCTACGTGTTAGGGAAGAGTATGTACCAAAAAGAGATTTTTGGACTCGCTATGGACACTATGAGTTCCTATTAGCACTGAAACCTTAGTTGGCAGGTACTAAAATGTCCAGAATAAAATTATGAACTCAATGACACTAAAAGTAAGATTTTTAGAAATCAATAAGTATAATAAATTTGCATTTATACAATTCAAGGAAAAATGTATAAATTAATACTATATAATTAATATTTCCTATTTATTGTATATTACAACAAATTTGTGAAGAGGTTGCGAAGTGTATACCAAAGTGAAACATGTGTTAATGGTGTGAGCTTTCGGTATTTGGGCTCGATATCAGGAATCACGACTGGGAACCAGGAGAGCGTTGGCAGTTGAACTAGTTTGTGAGTAGTAATTTGATGTATTTATTTAATCTTTTATTCTACTTGTGGTTGTTGCATAATTGTGTGTCACATGCATTGCATATTGCATTGAGATGAAGCCTCTTGGGGGGACCCGTGTTCGAGTCTTGCTAGGAACAAAACCCACTACTTGGTCAGTTCCTTGCGTGGGCAAGGTGTCAAAATGTGGGACCACATTCGCTCACCATCGTCAGCCATTGTGCCACTCTAATGGAGACGAACCTGAGATACGAGTACAAATCTTCATATGTGCTAACTTGGCTTCAGGATGAGAGGTTTTGAGGTGTGAACTTTGGATCGTAATAGTTTCGAGATAGAGCTGATCGACAGATCTTCAAATGTGCTGACCTGGCCTCAGGATGAAAGGTTTCGAGGTGCAAACTTTGGATCATGATAGTTCTGAGATAGTGCTGATCGATAGATCTTCAAATATGTTGACTTGGCCTCAGGATGAGAGTTTTCAAGGTGCATAAATTGGATTTGATAGCTCTAAGATAGAGTTGATCAACGGATCTTCAAATGTGCTGACCTGACCTAATGAAGGGAGTTTTCGAGGTGCGAACATTGGATCGTGATGGCTCTGAGATAGGATTGATCGATAGGTTTTTAGATGTGCTGACTTGGCCTAGTGATGAGAGGTTTCGAGGTACAAACATTGGATTATGATAGTCTTGAGATAAGAGTGGTACGTTGGTACACTCTATGGATATATTTAGAGGGGTGCATGGCATACTCTACTGGTTCGTGGGTGGCGACCATACCACCTGGTCGGTAGGCTACGGTCATCGAGATACGATAGTATGACCTAATCAGTGGGCCACAATCATCAATTGATATTGTAGTATGGCTAGGACAATTGGTCACCTCCGTTTGGAATGGCAATATGACCAAAAGATCTTTAAAGTGAAAGAAAGGTGTCGAGTTTAAATAGTAGACCCTTGAATCATGGCAACTTCATAGCATATTAGGCTGCTACATTTTTATATGAATGATTGTATGTATTATTCATTGTTGCATTTATTTGAATGCTTGTAATGTTGCCCGTTGCGTTGGATGTAGAATGCTAGACTTAAGTAGATATATTTGTTGCTACTCACTAGGCTTGCATAGATACCAAGCTCACTACTCTTAATATTTCAAGTTCGTTCGGTGTGAATAAGGGGAAAGACGTGTTGTATGTCTAGCCTATCCCTATTAGGTTGTTGGTTTTGCTATTTTCGATATTTTTCATTATGTACAAGTTTAAAAAAATGTAAAGTTGAACAGGACTCTAGTAATATAATTAATGTTAAAGATTTTCGCTGTTGTTACATTATTTCGCTTTTTTTGTTTTTATTGCACCCTAAATACTATAAATGTTTTGATTGTTAGGCTTAACAGTAGTCAACAAGTTTGACTGGAGAGTAGACTTATCTAACTATTGTGTTGGTCGGACCGCCCATATAAGATTTTTGGAAGGGGTCCTAACATAAACATTCTAAAATTTAAATTTTGAAGCATTTGCTGCAAACATAAATTTTAAATCCTTCGAAAACTTTTAATCCTCCATCGATTTTTTATGTATATCATTATCCATTGATCCATTTTTCTTTAAAAAATTTTTAGAATATTCATTTGCATCTTGCACATTACACATTATCAAGTATTGTACAAAAAATGATGAAAAATCATATTTTGATATATGTTCAGCTTCGAAGCTCTTTTTTTTTAACTAACTTCTTTGATCTTCAAGGATTTTGAAGAAGAGTTAGATTGTACTAATAACGTTTTATGAAATAAAAGAAAACTTTATGAATGAAATATCTATAACTTGAAGCTAACAAAGGAAATGATTCAGTTAAAATCTTATTATTTTTATTTAATATATTAAAATACAAAGATATTGTGGTTAATTGCACCTGAAGTTGCAAATATAATAGTCTGATGTTATACAAAAAATAAGCTCACTTATTTCTATTCTCTCAAGTTTGTCTTTTTATTTTCTTCATTTTTTAGTAATTTTTTTAATTTTATAACTCAATTCAAATTGTAGTTTTGCATTTGTACCACCAACAATTTGTACACGTTAGGTTAAGAAGGAAGGTTTAGTCGATTAAAAGTAATCCACTTTCACATTAATAAATACTTAAATAAGCCTGGTTGATTGAATGTGAATTAAGAAGAGTTTGGTACGGTTAAATACTCCGAGATATATAATAGAAGAAGCATTATTTGGGAAAATTGCTAGAGAGGAAGATATACACAGCAACATTGTACATTTATGTTACCATATGGTTGGGGCTGCTATCTTTTGACGTAATAAGCATGTATTTGGTAGGGAATCCAAATTTAGTTCCTCAATAAATAGCTTTAGAAAGTCAAAGAAACTGGCCTCACATCTTCTATATTTTAGTAATAGAGTTGATTATCCAACTAATTATTGTAGAAAATGACAAAAAAAATAAAGGTTTTAACCTAATTTACAATGCCAAGAACGCTTAATTAAGGGAATCTTCAAAGGAAAAAAAATTGACATCCCATATTTCTACTATAATATACATGATATTAAAAATATCTTTTTAGATATCTTCTTTAGTATATGCTATACATAGGGGTGACAAATTATAACACAACAAGATAACTCAACGTGAGCATGACACGCATTTAACAAGTTTGCATTTGACATAAATAAGTTTGGGTCAAAATGAGTTAAACATGAATAAATTCGGATAAAAAATATGTTAACTTATTAAACTTGAAAATAATTTATTTAACACGATTATGGACAAGCTAATGAATAAATTATAAATAAGTTAATTGAAAATTAATTAATTAATTAATATGTTAATAATATAATTTCTTTATATTTTATATATTTATTACAAACTAAAACTCAAGCTATTTATTAATCATCTTAAATTTGCAAATACAAATTCGACCCTTTTATTAATCGTGTCACAATCGTAACACAATGACAAAAATTATCACCCCTAGATACATATAAAAATTAGTTTATATGTAAGGGTATTAATGCATCCTTAAAATCAACAAATAAATTATTTAAAGATTATCAACTCTTACAATAACAAGGGCCAGTAAATTTACAATCAACAGATTAAGCGGGAGCGTAAATTACTAGTTTTCCTTCTTTTAGTTTTTTTTGGGTATTCAAGATATGTGCTCAGCGGGCAAGTTTTAGCATGGTAAAAACATTTACGTTTAACCTTTTAATAGGCAAACAAATAGAGGGATGCCTCAAGACTTAAAACTCAAGTGCTTTTATATGAACTCCTCAACCAAATGAGATGCTGTGCGTTTAATGATGGGACTTGTGCTCGGGAAATTAAGAGAGAAGGCACAATCATTTGCATTATATTACTGTCTGCCGACAATTATTAAAATCCATGGGAAGGAGGGCCTCGGCCATTCATTCATGGAGTAGGAGATGCAGCACAAAAGACATTTGGTGTGCATTTAAAGACATAATTAAATTATTAGCTAATGCCTCCACATGCAAGTAATTAAAAGAACCAAACAAAGTTGGGGGGTGAAGCAACAAAGGGAATCAAAAGTAGCTCCTTTTTAAAAGGGAATCAAAAGCACATGAGCTGAAGGAATTAATGGAGATGTAGAAAAAATGTCAGCAATTAGGTGTCCTTGAGTGCTAGCACAAGACAGCTAAGTCATGAGTCAACACCAAGGTTTTTCCATGTCTCAATCAAGTCTCTTCAGCTTTTAGTTTTATCACTGCTAAATCATGAAAAACGAATTGCAACCAAATTTAGATTCTATTGATCAAAATTGTCGGTTAGATTGTACAGTTCGAGTACTCAACACTCTGTAAGAGTTCATTTTCATGGAAAGTGTATGTACTCAACACTCTTATGGAGTTCATTTTCATGGAAAGGTTAATTAAGTGTAGAAAACTGCAAGGCTGCAAGATTCTCTTCTGTATAAGCCCCTTGTCATGAAATAAATACAATAAAGGAAAAGCTCTGCATTTTTTGATTAACAGTAATATCTCTAGCAATTTCGTACTACTGTTATTATTATTAGAACAGATGGTCCCTCGCCTTACCAACCATTACCATAAGGTCCATCAATATTCCAACCACACTAAACTTAATTACTGCTAGGAAATGCGTGGACCATAGGCTTGGGCTCATGATCTAGATGGGTCCTAATCAAAACTTGAGGGTCTGCTTTAAGTCAAAAAAAAAAAGATCCTTACAGGACAGCCTAACAATACTATCTCCTGCAAGAAGATCCGCAGGTGCAAAGGCTAGGATAGATGATACACTGGTAATAAAGAACAAAAGCAATGTTGTAAGATGTGTTCATCACCATTATCAGTTTTACAAGCCTTTTCAACATTTCAGATGTAATGGAGGAAGAAAGAATTGAAAAAGAACTCTTCTTTACTATATACATTCCATATTCCTTCAAACAACTCAGATGATATCAGGAGTAGACCAGTGATCATGGCTCTCTCTTGCTTTCTATCTCAAATTTGTAGTTCTGTAATTTGGAAACCAATAAAGGAAGAGGAAGAAACAAATATATGAATGCTGCTTACAAATATGAAGGATTGTTGGAAGTGGAACATCCTGCTTGCTCCTGCTTCACCAATCAAATTGATAAGACCAGTTCCCACACCAAACCTTGATTCTAGTAACACCTGATGGGTGATGAGGACGGATTAAATTCATTCTCCTTAGATCTCCAAGGTGATAGCCATCTGGACCCTCTTCACCTCCTTCCAAGCGTGTGCTTGGATAACAGACAACCCAAGTCCTCCTCTACCTAGGCAGAGCATCTAGCAATTGGCAAAGAGAAAAGCTAATCAAAAACAATTTACAGGAATGTTGAGATCAATTATCATTGCAATTTGCAAGTGGAGCATAAACTAATATGTGAAGCATCTTCACATAGGTAAAGAGCGAGTGATCAACAATCATTAAGAATTAATATGTAAAGCATCTTCACATGAAGTATGTTACGCATGCGAACAAGAACATTAACTCTGCCTTGCTAGCATTATCAAAGATGCATTTAGAACAAGTCTCTAAAGTTTGGCAACAGCAGGATGTTCGAGTAAAATATTTTGGAACAATATGAAACATAAGGGCTTGTGAAAGACAACAAAATGATGAAGAAATTATAAAAAAAAAAAAAAAAACAAAAAAAAAAACAAAAACAAAATTCTGCACTTACCTGGTTGTTGCATGTGTTGGTGGTATACCAGACATGGATGAAGCCACATCAACACAACTGCTACATTGCTTTGTTTCTGAGTCACGGATGACATTCTTTTGCAATGTAATTAAGTGGCCTTCTGAATTCTCTCTTAACTCACTGCAATTATCAGCCAATGGGTTCACAATAAATCCACCACCACCACCATTAAGTCGCAACCTCCGGTTCTCCAGTTTATTAGGTCCAGTATTGCTATCTCTATCAGAAAGATCATGCAATGCAGCCTTTGATGGGGTGCCTCTAGATGAAGAAAACCTTGCGATTGAGTATCGGCCATCACTTTTTCGCCAGAACTTGGAGCTTAGGAACTCAGCCCCTGGCAGCTTGCAGCATGTATTTCCCACAGTATCAGGATTTGATATTCTTCCAGTTGATACAGCTATGTCATAGGAGATCTCATCCAATGCTATCTCTAGGACGTGGACTCTAGTCTCCAGAGCATGCATTCCATTTTGTGAGCTCCCCATGAATTTCTGAATTGAACATAACAATAAGGGGAAATGAAGTGAGAATCGACATTGTAAATAAGGCAAACAAGTAAAATAAAAATAAAGCAAATAGTTTCTCTGCCTAAATATAGATGACTAGTTAAATGCACACCCAAAAGCCAGAACTAATTTACCAATGAAATATAGCAAATATATATTAAGCAAACTGATTCAGGCCAGCAAAATAATCCAATGGATAAAGTAACAAAAGGAATTTGATAGGAACACCTGCAGAAGATCAAGCAAACTAGATTGCTGATTCTCTATCTGAAGAAGTTGTTTCCGGATCAAAGATAGATCCTCACTGTTTTGAAGGCTCCTGCATGGTTCCTGGGTAAAATTTATAGCTGCAACAGTAGACTCTAAGCTGTCCTCCTGGTGAAGTGGAAAGACACGGGATCTAGCCCTTGATCCACAAGACTTATGTGTCCTATCGTTGCTGTTCTTGCTTAGCAAAGCATGCTTTGCTTCAGATTTGTAACTAGTGCTGTTTTCATTTTCCCAGAATTCTGCAGCTATTTCATCTTTGTGACCCTGAAGGAGATCATTCTCGTGCACTGTAGAAAAAGTGGGGTCATCCGGAGTAGCAATCTCAACTTTCCAATTGGCAGGCTTCTTCCGGAACAAAGCTGGCCTTGGCTTAATCTCATTGTTTTTCAGAGGACTCCTTTGACTACCATTTGTTGCAGCTGACTTACTAGGCAGAGAGAGCCTTCTTTTAGGGCCGTTTAGATTCCTACATCGGGACGATTCAAAGACCTTTGTGGCAGAACTTATGGAGCCAGGTGGATAGACTCCATCACTAGCATTTTCCACTGGTCCACAGAGAGACAATGATACCAAGAAAACAAATTATCAACACCACAGAATTTTTCTTATTGGAGTGATAGAAGAGATGAACAACAAATCAAGTTTATAAATTAAAGACACCGAGCGTACTAGTTGAAGAATCAAATTCCAACTAGTTTTCACTCCCATTGAATCCAATAAAATCAAGAAATTGTCCAGAGATCAATTTTGTTCCCTAAATTAAGAAAATATTTAAAGAAATCTGCCTCAAATGGCAACATTTGATGCTGTAAGATGGTAAAGTTTTAAACCGAGATAGAGCAAGAAATTAGTTTTACCTCTAGAAGATTTAGATTGAGGTGGAGGCGAGACCTCGTAGGAAATATCCGGGACATCTCTCCACGCTTCCAGCATCCGATTCATCGTTTCCCTAACAACCTTCACCTACGACACCAAAATCAATGAGATCAAGATCTCATAACCTCAATCAAACACAATTACCAATCAAGCAATCAACCAAGCCAGAAGAAAATAAAGAATTAATAGAACAAGAAAGAAAGAGAAGAGACTCTTCCTCTCCCTCTCACTCTCTTTCCCTCTATGTCTATATACATACATACGAACCTTATCGAATCTCCGACTCTCAAACGTTGCCAAGCACGAAGATTTGAACTCCAACAACAAACTCCTCTCCAGCAGAGCCAATCTCTCCAACACTTCCGCCGCGGCCTTCCTCGCCGCCCAATCCTCACTACTCAAGAACTCAACAACGCGAGGAACCAAACTCTCAACCACATTGTGACTCGAACCTCCACCGACTCCGACAATGCTTCCAATCAGCGACAACAATGCCGGTTTCGCCCTGAAGCTCTCGCTCTTCAGTAACTTCAACAGCCTCGGTAACAGCTTCTGCAACTGCCCCGGCTCCGGATCAGGCGCCGCGTCTATCGCCGACGCCAAACACAGCGCAGAACCGATCTGAGAATTGTGATCCTGCTCGGTCAAAACTGCCTCCGTCAACACCTTGAGGAACACCGAGAACGGAGGCTTGGTAATGTGAGCAGCCATGGCGGATACAGCGTCGATGCAGGCAGATCGGACGGTGGTATCGGAGTCGCGAAGTCGCCGGACGACGTTCCCCAGCATCTTGGAGAGGTGAGGAGAGAGAGCGTCGCCGTGAGTTTCGGAGACGAATCCGAGAAGCCGAGCGCATTGCTTGCGAACCGGAGATTTTAGAGTCGGATCCGTGAAATAGATGCAGTTGAGGAACGGCGGGAACGAGTCGTGACTCAGATTGCGAGCGATCGATTCAAGTTCGCTCGTGGCTACGGCGGTAGTGTCGCGGTCGGATAGTTTGTTGAGACAGGTTATGACTCGCTGTTTTAGATCCCGTGTCGACGCGGCCGGGTTGGAAGTGGATCGTTTAGCGAGAGCCATTGAACTTGAACTGCTGCTGAGATGTGTTTTCAGAGTTAGAATGAGAAGTCGAGAAGCGGTGGCGCCGCCCGGTTCATAGACGGCGACGGGACCATCAGTTGGTGGTTCTAGCGGTTGGGTCGTCGTGGTTGGTTCTCGCGCTCTTTATATTGAAGCGGTGCTTTTATAGTTTCAGAGAGAGAGAGAGAGAGAGATGTGCGTGTTACTCTTTCATTCACTTCACTCAAGGCAGTTGGAATTATTTGTTTTACAATTTATATTTGTATATATTTTCGTAGACATTTGGTATGTATTAACCCATTTAATGATATTAATAATAGTCACTTCAGCATCATAAATTTATTTTTTTGACTGTTAAACTACTGCATGTTGATTAATCTTTTAGGCCGTGCTCTGGTGCAAAATGAGCTCAATTGTCAACTCTAATGGAAAGTTGTGACCTTGTTGTACCTGGAGACGAGCGGCCCAGCTACTCCAACTGCGAAATGTTGGTTAAAGTGACGGTTAATAAATATTTAAAACGACATAATTGTTGGGTTGTAATTTATATTTTACTTACTATTGATAAAATTTACTTTAAGTTTGGAATATGCAAATGAATAAGATGATCCACCCTTTCAACAAACCTAAATACACAGGTGAACCATAACAAACCTAAATGTCAATACGAGAAACCTTTCAGACAAAGGGCATAATAACTGGAGAGGTTATCCATTTAATACAACACACCTAAATTAAATTAGGCAAACCTAAAGACTGAAAATCTCATTTACACCTACTTATCCGAGCAAATAAAGACAGAAATGAGGACTTGGATCAACAAAGTCATGCTTTAATTAACATTGCTTAGAAAGTAATCTTCTTTTTTCTTTTGGTTTTTTTTAAAGGTAAAAAGCCTAATCTTAACTTCCTATCTTCGGTTCTTGGCGCATGTTTTTTTAAGAAAATAACTGGTGCAATCTTGGGTTAATACAAAAGCCAACAATTAAATTAGTTGCGGAAGGAAGCTCATTTCAAAATCACCCAACACAAAAATAAGGCCCTCCTCTTCAATATAAAAATAACTCATGTTATATCTGCGTGGGATATTGTTTTGTAGGGTATCATATCTTAGACACAAAAATGTGTTTAAGATTATCCCTTACCAAACAACTTCTGAATATGAAATGACATTTTATCTCTCATTCCAAAATGATGTAATTTTTATTTATTTATATTTTTTACAATAGTCAAAAGATAATATAACAATTTAAATATAAAAAATAAGAAATAGTATAAATAAATTGGAGAAAGAGTTATGGTTTAGCACTAGCTTTACCCTAATATAATAAATAAAAATACCCTAGGTTAATATCTTTCTTTTGCATGATTATAAAAATGAAATAAAAGATGAAAAAAAATAAGAATAAAAGTGATTTGTTATACCTTTCTATCGGTTTCATTTTAATGCATGACATACATAAATCTTTTGTGTTCTTCAATAAGTAAATATAGAAAATCTTCTGAGAGAGACCACATTGAATAATGTGTTTCTTGGTCCCATTTTCATGTTTCCAACTTGATCTTATTTGTCCTTGGGAAGAACCACAAGTCCATTGAGGTCACTCTGACGAAAATTTTTATTTTTTTGCTTGGTAGAATACTCTAAAAGATTTATTTGGTCTACACACAATAGAATTAAATTATTTTTAAAGAATTAAATAGAATATAGTTAAATTAAATAGAAGAAGATTAAAAATAAGGCAAATCAATATTTAGCATAACACATAATGACTATAAAAAATTACAAAATAAATTTAAAAAATTGAAGTAGGAAGAAGAAGAAGAAGAAGAAGAAGAAGAAGAAGAAAGAGGAAAAAAGAATGGGAGAAAAATTTATAAACTAAAACTAAATCAATTTCACTAAAAGTGGTGACATTAAATAATCTTACAAGGGCAGAATATAAAGGTGGACCTATTTTAAATTTGTAATTCCATCCTTTATAACCAAACACTGAACTATAAAAAAATTTATCCCTATCCAATCATTTTCTACTTGTCTAACAAACTATAATAGTCTTTAAGTTCAAAACATTTTTCACTAAGTTGTTTGCCAATAATTTCTTTAGGAGCTGTTTGATATTAGATAATGTTGACTACAAATATAAGAAACTTAGAAATTCATGCATGAAAATATAGAAAATCTCATTCTCATACAAAAATTACCTCTTATCAAATTACTTCTAAGCGATTATGTTTTAATTCAAAAAAATTAGAGCAGATTTTCGTTGAGTTCTGATATGCTTGAGAAAAAAAAAAAAAAACAGCCCTAATTTTAAATTATAATCAAATTTCACAAAACTGAAGGTAAAAGCAGTAAAAAATTTCCCTTTCCCATGTTAGCTTTTTGTAAAGTGAGTTTAATTAGATAATTAACTTTAATCACTGTGGAGAGAAGTGAATAACTCCTGGAGTATGGTAATATAATCACTATGTGGAAGCCCAACTGGATGAAATAAGGAAGAAAAGATACCATAAGAAGAAAAAAAAAAGGGCTCTATTATTATACCTCCCCTAATTTTAAGGGAAAATGATTATAATGAAAGTAGAAGCATGTGAACCACCCTTCCAAATTAAAAAGCGCTAAAAGCGAGTTAAAAGAGAGCAATTTGGCAGTCTTCCAGCATTGATTGATGGGATGAATGGAAGTTATAAAAATTATAAAAAAAAAAGGGAAAAATGGCAGTATTAGTACTTTGTAAAATGAAATAATCTCAGAATCGGTTGTTTGAGTTGCAAGACGCTGATGGGTCATGCATGATTGGTCTTGCGAAGCACTGGTGAACTAACCACGGAAAAGTCGTAGTATTCAGAAGTACAGGTCGCAAAGAGAAGACATAACACATTGGATACGGTATCTATAATTGAGACAATTGAGATTACATTTTTTTTTTTTTTTTTGTGTGGGAATTGCATGGAAAGCCACCCTTGAAATTGGATGGCTAAATTTTACTTTATTATATCAGAGGGCCTAAGCGGTAAGTCACCAAACAAGGAAACTCCCTTTTACAGCAAGAAAAAGGAGACCTAATTAAGACATGTTCGAAGCTGAAATATTCTAGCCTGTAATTCTTTCTGCAGTGAAAGATGAACTACAGTGAAAGATGAACAGATCTCTGTGCCCTTGATGAGTGCTCTTTTCTTCATAATTATAATTATAATAAGATAAGAACTAATTAATAACAGAAATAAATTCATTAACAACCTAGATTTCACAAGTTAATAAGATTTACTGTCAATTTTGTTTTTTTTTTTAATACAGATTAGGATATTGATATGATTTGCTAACCAAATATAAGCAGATTCACAAATTAATATGATTGTTTAACAAAAGTTCAAACAGATTAACAAACTAAATGGATTTGTTAACCAGACTTCAACTACCAGTTAGCCACCAACTACAAAGACACGTATATGTAATTTGTGCATATTGACATGCGTTATAATCAATGTATCAAAAACATATGAATTGATTATGTCTTTACAACATTTTAATAAATGATGAATCAACGTCTGTTGTAAGATTAATTAGAAAAAGGGAGGGAAAAAAAAGAAAAAAGTATATTGCTATACAAAAAATAGGTATAATTACATAAATACCATCATTTTTTTATATACAAAAATGAGAAACTTAATAACAAAAATATTGAAAACCCTTATAAACTGAATTTTTGAGAAATTGAGATCTAGGTCTTTTTTTAACAAAATTGCACGATTAGAATAATCACCAACTTGAAAAAAAAATGCACAATGGTTTCAAAAAGAAAAGAATTTCAATCATCAGATTATGAAATAATTATCAAAAAGTTCAGCGAAGAAGGATTTTGTGGTTCTACAATTCTTTTTGTAACACACAAAATGATTTTGAGATTATTTTTACGCATTAGTAAATTCTGCGTAGATCAATAAGCAGACACTGGTATACAGGAATTGGTAGACGAAGAATTGATTCTTATAGCATTGGTATGCAAAGACTCTTTCATTTTTCGGTAAGTAATAGATTCTTTTATTTTTTTTATTTTTAGTTTTGCGATTCTTTTTGTAATAGAAAACGATTCTGCATAGATCAATAAACAAACACTAGTATACAAGAATTGATAAACGAAAAATGATTCTTACAACATTGGTATATAGAGATTCTTTCAATTTTATTGAGTAACATATTCTTTTATTTTTTTTTTCATTTTCGGTTTTGTGATTCTTTTTGTAACACAGGAAATGATTTTGTGTAGATCAATAAACAGACATTGGCATACAGGAATTGGAAATGAAGAATTGATTCTTTGTAACACCCTGACCCCTAAATACCATCGCACACGTCATTGACTGAGCGTCTTTGTCTCTCGCCTCGAGGCGGAATTAATTACAAGGTGCAGTCACTCCCAACATTAGGAACCTTAGTTTGTATCACTCCCGCCATTGACATCCCGACATTGGGAACCTTACTTTGTATTCTTTTCTTTCTTTCTCATACCATTCCAATACATATTAGAGTGTGGAAACATGAACAACAGTATTGAGCATGAATAAACATAGGGATAACATGTCTAAAAGCAATGTATGAATAAACTCATAAAAATGGAATAAAATACTTCGACCCTATGGCCTGAGTTCAAAATGAATCAATAATCGAATGCTTGGCCCCATGGCCAAAGTCAATAAACAATACAACTAAACATAAATGAAACGTGGGTCTCATGCCCTACAACTGTAAACAAGGTAAACTCCTATAACTGTACAACCCCAATAGTGGATTGTATCAAACTGCTCTAATGGAAGCCAATTACTTGCTCGTGAACAAGTATATTCAGTGGTTACCTGAAAAATAGATTAGTGGGGGTGAACTCAAGAGCCCAATGGATCTTAGACGAAAACATCTCAAGTATTATAATGGTCAAATTACAAACATGCAAACACTTGGGAAGGATTAAGTGTTTCAACCAGTCAATTATTTAGGTTAATGTTAAGACCGAAAGGGGTTCTCCCTTGGCATTCCAACTTAGGTTCAGAGAACTCAATGTAATGCCCAAAGCGTACTACACACTCCAAAACCCTATCACAGGGTTGGTGTCTCACTTGATCATCAAACTAGGGAGTAGAATCTCACTTAGACTCATAGTTCCATTTCAAATAGAGACTCGCCTAGGGCTAGGAATACCCACGAAAATGCTAGGCTATTGCCATAGTATCTGCATCACTATGCCAGTACGTGGTTAATTCACTTTGTTATCTTTGATTAATGATCAAAAGCATATCCACATTTCAAATATCCAATATAAGTAATCAATGGATATAAATAAATAATTTATCATACTTGTAATCACATCAATCATAATATTCATCGCATAGTATGCATAACCAAGATTTTTAATTGTAACATACTTTCGTGCAAATCATGGCATGCTATAATTACACAAAATGGATAAACATTCAATCGGTAGGCATATACCCCTAGCATGCTTCTATACCACGAATAACCATAATCACACACAATCATGCTTAATATTTTAACGAAAATAATACAAAAGAGTTTAGGAATCACTTCCACTTATTATTTCGCTCCTCACTTCTAGTTCTCGCCTCGATGGTTACGAATTCATAACCTAATGGTTTAACATGCATATTCTCATCAATATAGGTGTTCACATCATTTTTAATCCCTAAACCATTATTAAGTGATGTACAAGATATACAATGCTCGAATTGGTTGTAATCGTTAATTACTGTTGTCATTATGATTTCATGTGCGAAAGTCCGACAAACGGATTGCTCATTGTGTCCTTGCGGTACTCTCCGTGTTACTACAATAAAATGTGGTCATTCTTACAGTGTGCTATGTGCAGCATTGCGACAGTCACAAGGTATTCCAAGAAATCGCATTCCATTGCGTTTCCCATTTCCCTGTACTTGAGACTTTAATATTTCAAATCTATGATTCAAAAATGAGTTTTTTAGTAGTTAGAAATATTTTATACCTTCCTTGATTAGTTTCCTCTAGCTTGCTTACATTCCTTCTATCCACCATTATGCCAAAATAGTACTCACACTTCGATTTTGACTTCATTTCACTATTTGGCAACCTTAGTCGTCTGCTCTTCTTACAGTCACCTCTTCTTCCTTCAATGTTTATGATGTTGCCAAGATGGGGTTAAATAACCTCAGAATTGTGGGGAAAGAGGAGCTCACTTGCACCGGCTAGGGTTTCTTAGGCAGACGTGGGAAGAAGAGGGATAAACATATGGCTAGGGTTTCTGTGAGCACTGAGCGCATTGCAAGGAGAACAACGAGCAAAAGAGTAATGACCATTAGGATTTCTGCGCACCGCATAGAGAGGATATTGATGATTAGGGTTTTCGATCACCTTTTATTTCTGGGTTTCAATCACAGGAACGCAGTCTTAGGTATGCCCCTAATCGCAGGACCGTGGTCGTACATCCCAACTAATTTTCGACTTTTCTTATCACAGGACCACGATCCTCTGGACTCAGGATTGCGATCTTCACAGACCTCATTTCATGAACACAAGAACACCAGGACCATGGTCCTCACCTAATGGACTGCGGTCCAACATTATGGCTCCTCAAATCGTAGGAATGCGATCCTTTTGCAGATTGGGTTTTTTTTGGTTATTTGTTCATTCATTTTCTAGGACTAGGGTTATTACAATCTATCCCTCATAAAATAATTTCTTCCTTGAAATTTAAACTGATCACATACCTGTCTGATGTTCTCTGGTCAGCTACTCTTGGTACTTTTTTCACATTTTGCTCTAACTCTTGAGTAGTCTCTTCCAGGTCATGGTGTCTCCAGAAAACCTTGAATAGAGGGATGTCTTTGGTTCTGAAACTCTGCACTTTGCGATCCAGTATTCTGATGGCTGGTTCTTAGTAAGTAGCATCATTCTGGATGTTGACTTCCTCACAATGGATGATGTGTGAGGAGTTTGATTTATATTTTCGCAACATTGATACATGGATTACGTTGTAGATAGAAGACGTTATGTTTGGTAGGTGTTAGCTGACCCGCAAGTATACGAGATCGCTTGTAGTAATATCCGAAAAGTCCGGGTATCGTCCTCAGGGAATACAAATGGTAATTGAATTTTCTTTAATAACAAAATTGAATAAGATCTTAATTTAATCAAGACAAGATTAAAAATAATTAAATTGATTAAAATTCAGAAAATAAAGTAAACAAGATGAAAGTAGTTTGTGAAATTCAGTAGAGAAACATGTTTGGGATAATGATAGTCTCCACATAGTTTGTAAATCCAGAGTACGTTGTTGGTCTTAGCAAATCTATGAATTATAGCATCTCTGATTGGAACCCTTTCCCAAGGCGTTTCAA
>JAJIYU010005778.1:0-21708 GCA_030144865.1 Tinospora cordifolia
TTTAAGTTATTATCTTGATTTAAATAAAGTATGCATATGTGCTTGTTAATATGTTTTGAATGGAATATACATGTTTCATAATGGCTAAACTGATATGATTAATGAATGGTGTTGCACAACTTCAATGATGAGCGTGATATCATGACTAATGTTATATAAACGATCAAGTACGAATGGAATGATGATTACCATTTGGATAATGCTTACATGTAATTTTTTTGAATTATATTTTTGATTTAATATATTATTGTATGTAATACCCAAAATTCGGGTTTAAAAAAAATGATCCACGGTGACTGTTGGCAGTGGATCAGCGGCACTATTTTGTTGATGGTGGATCGACGACATTGTTCTGTTGGCGGTGGATCGGCGGCACTATTCTGTCAGCGATGGATCAGCGACACTGTTTTGTTGATGGCAATTATCGGTGGTATTGTTCAAAAATATGGTACTATTCACAGATAAGCATTGTTCATAAATACAGTACTATAGCGTACTATTTTGTTGGTAGTTACTGTAGTGCACTATAGCATTGTTCATTCGAGATAAAATTACTTTCAGTGTACTATAGCACATTGTTTACTACTGTCCATATAATTTCTTTGCTTACTCTCTTTCCTTCTCTCATTCTTTGGTTGTTCTAAACAACAAATATAGTAGTAGGAAGGGGAAAACCCTAGTTTCTGCATAGCAGTAATAAAGTTTACTTCTGGGCACCTCTTTTGGAGTAATTGGGGGGCTTTATAAATCCAAGTAGGTATAATAACTCTATTGAAGCCTCTATTTAAGATTTGAGATATCCTTGTAACCATTATTCATTTCAATATGTATTACTGTTCACGTATACGTCACCTACTATTCACAAGTACACTATTCACTATTACTATTTAGTAATACTCACATGTACTGTTCACATATACGTACTGTTCATATATACGGTATTGTTTATGAACAACTATTAAATCATATTTTTAAAACATAGATCCTAAAGACTGATAGTTGAAGACTCGAAACAAGTTGGAATGACAACACAAGGATTCAAGAAAGTCTAATATTGATGTGGAAGTGTAACACCCCGCCTACTGAACCCCATCGTCCCCGTCATCTGACAGCATAATTTTCTTCAATCAACAATCTTGGGTCATCCAGGAAATGAGACTGTGCTACATCCTTTTTCTTTCTAAGAGATTTCCTGTGCGTATAAGTCTATGTACAAAAATATTTTATAGCTTCATAAATAAAATCCTTTATTTATTATAGAAGTCTGAGTACATGATCTGTTACAGTGAAAAATAAATTCAAAACTGAAATAAATAATTTAGCTTGGGCCCACGTGCCCTGCAATGAAATAAATAAAAAGAATTCCTAATAAATAACCTTCTACATAGGCTAATAAATTAATTTTCTGAAATAAAAAATGAGGGGGTGAGCTAAAAAGCTCAATAAATCATTCAATCTATTTAATTTATTATTTCAACCAAATAATACAAGTATATCAAACACTTTCAGGGATTTAATCGATTAAAACAATATACTATTTCACTTGTAATTTAGACCGAACGAAGATAACCTCTATGCTCCAGATCTAGGGAGAGAGATCAATTCTGAAACTCAAACTCATCTCTAGTGGAATCATTTCTGAAACTCATTACATTCTAGTGTCAATCTTGACAACGATTTCAAAAATCCAATTCTGCATAGAACACAGAAAGTCTGTCCCCATACCGGTACATGGTTGAAATCTTATTTAATCTTATTTTTTGTGTATGAGAGCAATATAAATAAACATTTCAATAGTAATTAAACATACCAACTGTATAACATCATAAATCAACAGAAACACAAATTTTCGATTTCTGATGTAGAAGATCGTACGAGATGCAACTACAAAGCATACTCTCTCAAACATGAAAGGTGACTTTTGATTTTTGATATAGAAGATCGTACAAGAGGCAACTATAGAGTATACACTCTTAGTCATAGGCAATATAATAATTTAAAAACATAAATTAAACTAAGCACACAAGCAAGCATTATTTAAATCAAAATAATAAATTAAAAGAAGGGAAAAGAACTTCACCTCGAGGTCGCTTCCTAAATTTGTGTAACACTTCGTTGTTACTACCTCGCAGGCTATTTAGAATAACTCAAGAAAAGAAAATGAGCTTAGGGTGCCAAGAAGGAGGCAGAGAGAGAACAAGAGGAATTTCAATTCTTGTTTTGTGATGAATAAAATGAGTAGGGTAGGGGGATTTATATAGAGTCTCTGAGGGTCAAACCGTCATTTTTTGCCTTCCTAATAAAAAATAACTTTCATTTTTGCTTAGTTGGGGCGACTAGGGTTTGAGTTTTGATTTTTAGGATTTTTTTCGTATTTTTTAAGAATTTTTCAGTATTTTTTCTATATTTTTTGTCATTCTTTTCGATTTGTCTTAAAAAAATTTTTTTTAAATAAGGTGCGCTCGGGCCTGTTCACGCGAGCTTGTGCGCATGGCCTCGTGCGCCTAGGCTTGCACAAACGTGCTGCACGTGCGATCCAGCCCATGCGACCCAGCGCCTTGCGTTTGGCACATGGGCCTTGGGCCCATGCGCCATTTGCAAATTTTTTTTTTTTATAACTTTATATATATACTATTTTCATCATTTATTTTTCATAATATTTCTAACTAATAATTTTCACATATGCCTCTATGTATACATATATCTTTAAGTTTCATTAATATCATACTAAATATATTATTCAAAATATTAATTTATTATTTTAATAAGAGAAGACTATGATGCATACACACATATTAAGTATCTTTACCCATATATTACTACATGCCTAATATTAACCGATATGAAACATGATTCTGTATAATTATTGTTATACGTTGTTTTAAAAACATGTTAAAGTGTATGCCTATGAATGAATGTCTATCTGTTACTGAGGGTTTATAGCGTGCCATGTTTTGTGTGAATGTAAATGTAATTTACAGTTAAGAATCTATGCCATGCATGTCATGTGATGAATAGAATGATTAATGTAATTACAAGCATGTTAACTTGTCTATTTGCACCTATTGTTCATTTATATTAAATACACTTGTGATCATTGATCAAAGATGATAAAGAGAACTAACCACGTACTGGCACAGTGACACAATTATTGTGGCAGTAGTCTAGCATTACCATAGATATTCTTAGCCCTAGGTGGGTCTCTGTTTGAAAGGAGACTAAAAGTCTAAGTGAGACTTTATTCCTTGGTTTGATGATTGAGTGAGACATCAACCCCGAAGATATTGTACTAAATACAATATATATATTTTTACATACTTATGTATAGATTTAAGTTTCCAAAGATAATGTACTAAATACATTACCCAAAATATTATTTCCTTATTTTAATAAAGAAGACTATTATAATGATAAATTAATCAATTAATTGCATATTTCTTCATCAATTCAAGATAATATATATATATGCACCAATTAATATATACTAATCAAATGTCACATATATAGACCCAATTTATATGTGTCTAATTGCATACAAAATAATTGGGATATTACAAGTGCAGACCAAGTATTTAACTATAGAATACTTCGTTCATATCCACATTTCCTCTATTTCAATCCATATGGACACCGTTCACCTTCTCAGGCTCTCAGTGGATGGCATCTCGAGTTCTTTCTGGCCTTTAGAGCCCCTTACTGGCCACATTTTCACAATTTTCAGCAATTCTAGTTAGATTTGATGCACTAGAATGAGGACTCTGGGCTTAATAGTTGGACCACTTACATGCATTATCCATATCCGCCAGCCTTACTTTATGCCAAAGCAAGCCTTGGTGAACCAGAGAATCACCTTTATGATAAGCTACACGAATTATTCAATGCATACTTGGCTGAAAATCCTTCTCATCTACGAGATTTAGCCAAGTCAGTGGACAGATGACGACTCTTCATCAGAAGATGATGACTCCTAACTCTGCTCATACGACCCATGTGTTTAAAGCTTTCCTAGCTGACACCCTTGACACTGCAAGACACAATAATAGAAGATACTACAGTAAATGGCAATAATATGCGCCTTCTACAGTAAACGACAATGATATGTGCATTTGTCAAAGCCTACTAACTAGGCAATACACATAGCCTTTGTCCCTACACTTTGTCTGATAGTTTTTGCTTTCTCTATAAATAGAAAGTCATTTTCTTTAAGATGGCATCGAAGAAGAGTCTTGTAAGATCTTCCTGTAATTTTGTTTTAGTCCTCTTGTAAGGTTTATTCAGTCCTCTTGTAAGTTTTCTAGCTTTCTTATAAAATGTTTCTCACTCTCACTGGGTGAATGTCTCAGTTGTCTTCAATGGTTGGCACTTTGCCTCTTTGGTTGGTTATTGTCCTTGTAATCCTTTTTATTATAATAGTAATTGTGTGTCGATGTTTCTGTGTTACTTTGATCTATAATTCTTCTGCTTTAGACTCTGAATCTTAGTCACTATAAGGATAATATTTAGAAAATTTCAAAAAGATTAAGTGGCTGAAGATAATATTAAAAATCAGGATATAAGATAAAAACATACTTGGATATGTCAAATAACTTGATAATCGAACAAAATAGTGAAATTAGAAAAACAAATCAGAAAAATAGAAATTTTAGTATGGAAAAATCAGCACCTAAAAATAATTAAAGATTACGTAAAAATACATTATTAACATATATGCGTAAGTTAGGGCCTCAAGGTTAACAAAAAAAACCATAGAGGCATTAAAAATGCAATAAAAATAATTAAAAATTATATATAATAAAAGAATAATAAAATAATTAGAGGTAAAAAATTAGAATTTTAAGCTTGCTAAAATTAAAATAAAATAATTATAAAATAATAAAAAATTACCAAAAATATAAGGACACTTGAAACAAGAATTTTAAACAATAAACCAAACAATCATGCAATATATTTATGATATCGTTAGTTCAAATTCTAAAACTTAAATTAATATTGGAATGACCAACAAAAGTCCTTCCGATGGTTTCCAAGGATAAAAAACAATATTGACCAAGTCTATAGAGGGAATTGTGGCAACAATGTACTGCAAATAGTGATAGTGTCATATTATATTAAAATTTTAAAACAGATTATAAAACTAGAAAGATTTAAATCTTAAATGTTAAAGATGATGGTAGCTTATTAAAATCATATTTTGGTATCATTTAGGTCAGTATCTAAAATAGATCCAAATGTGACATGGATCTCGAGGCTTTCAGACATTTGGACAGATAGAGATAATTTTTGAATTTTAAATTATTACTTTTATATAAATAAATCATTCATGATTGTTCAGTAGTTGAAAATATAATGTTATTGATTGAATGATATAATATGGTGATGATTATATTGAATGATAACATGCTTGAACGTATTAGTGTGATGTTCATTATCACTCATATGACCGTGACGCCCATTGCCACTCGTATGATCATTATATTGCTTGGATTAGCCCATAAGATATATGTGATACATGTTATTTATTCATGATTGATTGGTATGATGGCATGTTATATTGTTGGAAAAACACTAAAAAAGACTAATCAAGATTTTAACTACGTATTGTATTAGAGTGTGTGATGTTCATTACTACTCATATGATCGTGACGCCCATTAGCACTCATATGATCATTATATTGGTTGGATTAACCAATAAGATATATATGATACATGTTATTTATTCATGATTGATTGGTATGATGGCATGTTGTATTGTTGGAAAAAACTAAAAAAGACTAATCACGATTTTAACCACATATTGGAGCAATGACCAATCAATTAATGTCATCGTAGATGTTCCTAACCCGAGACTTGGCTTCGACCATTTGAGTTATTTTAAGATTCTGATTTGATATCATTGAAGAGAAGAATTAAGAGTTCAAATAGACCTCATTACATAGATTGGGTCTAGATATACCATAAAGGAACATTGACGAAAATTTCCTTTTGATTTTAATATTGACTTTAAAATAACTTGTTGATTGAAATAGCTATTACCTGAAAGTCTGTAATATGCATGTTTAATTTAGTTAAAATAATGGTTTGAATATTTAGAATAATCCATTGAACTCTTTGAGCTCATCCCTCCTTTTTCCAACATTTCAAACAACTAGTGATATGGACCAATCGAAAATCCTTAAGTAGCATCTTGTAGTAGGTTTTCATATTATTTAGTTGGTTCAGCTTGTAATCCCAATAAATGTTTTATTTCTCTCTCATGAGTTCATTCTTCTATTTACTAATAGGCCATGGGCTATAAGAATAGTTATGTACTTTGATCTTTTAGTGAATATTGCTTAATATGTCAAGAGCTTTTGAATCCCTATAATTGATTTAAATCTCTTTTATTTGTCTTTTGTATGAAATGCATTATTTAATGATTTAATATGAACTTATGGTATGAATTGGTCAGCCCAGTGATTTAATAGTTTGACAAACAAATATGAAACATAATAATGTCATGTCTCCAAGTATCCTTATTATATTGAGACAATACGTGTAGTTGTAACTATATAGATTGTGTAATTATGATTGTTGTACAATCTTATTCTAATAAAAGCAATTGATCTTTTTACTAAGTAGTGGAAGGGCGAAAGAAAAGTTATATGGTTTACTTTTGTACTATATTCTAAATCAATTGCATTCTACCAATGGCAATACTAGTATGGATATATTGTAAGGACATTGATTGATGTGTCACTCTTTTGAGGGATCCGAGTGACATGAATTGATGATATTAAAACAAATGAATGTAGGGCATATGAAATACCATTTTATGCTTCTTAAAAGGATTGATGCATCTATATTGATTTTATTAAGTTACTAGTATAGAGCTTCCATGTATATGTATGTACTCATATGGTAATAGGGTTTATTTGCTATTTACTAACTTTCAATATACGGTATATCTGCAAATGAGAGAGTTAACAAAAAAAAATCAAAACTTAGGAGGATATGCATGGTCTGTATACATCATGTGCATGTAGGAGTTTGTCGACATTGTTTCATTGAGTGGTGGTTATTATCACCCTGCCCAAAAGTTTTTGCAAAACAATATGTTTTGATTAATGAAACCATATATTAATTTGTTAAAGGTTTTAGTACCAAGTGACCAAATATAAATAAGTTTCTACTTTTCCATTTGAAGAAAACAAAAAAAAAAGAGGAAAATACATCGTGTTTGTGCGTCATAAATCTCTCCAAGTGACATTTGAAATAGATTTGTAATTATGTTCATCGTACTAAAAGTTAATTAATAAAAAAATAAATCCAACACTTAAAAGGAACATGCAAAATCACTTGTAGTTCTAGTAATATACTTGTTCTTATTTTAGAATTATTTTATATATTTAATTTTTCTTCAAAACATTTACTCTATGAAATATAGATCCATTCCAACGTAAGCTCATCTTTCTCTCAGGATGGAGGATGAACTGGAGCAACTTAAAAATGGAAGGGACATCACTCTCTCAATATAATAAACTGATTTCCATTACCCTCTCATCATATCTATTTTGACTCTAGTTTGATGAAGTGTCTTATCTTTCTCTCGATCTAGAATTGATTGGAACAACAAACAAATTGACTTAATATTGATAGTGGGAGAGACGTCGCTCTCTGAAAAATAATAAATAAGTAAATATCCTTGCTACGCCTAGTTTAAAAAATTCATCGTTCCTTTTCCATTACCCGCCCATTCCGTCTTCTCTAATTTAGTCAACTATCATATTAAAGGAACGAGGCGTACAGGAGATGTGGTGATGTAATGCCAGGCAAAGCTGAGCTTTAGAATCACTTAAAATTTATTACATCTCTCTTTCTCTCTCTCTCTCTCTCTCTCTCTCTCTCTCTCTCTCTTTTGTTTTGTTTTGTTTTTTTTTTTTTTAATTTCAACTTTACAAGTCGAAGTCCATATAGTATTTATTTGATTATTAATAATATTAAATTGCTGAGCGTATCTCCATTCCCAGATATGTCGGGAAGCTATTTTTCCATCACGTCTGACTGGTTGACTTGGATCAAAATTGATAAATGACAGAAAAATATTAAGTCAAGGTAGATCCGGCATGACATGAGCACGACGCGTCGCATTATAGAAATTTATTTTAAATCAATGAGAAAGGAATTCCCAACCCAACTTAGCTGGTGCACTTATTGAGTTGGTTGTGAGACGGGCTGCATCATTATTTGGAGTGAGTTGTATTCAAATACTTCAAGTATAATATTTATAATTATTAAATTAAAGAGTATATTATATTTTTAAATGTGTAATATTTCATCAAAAACCCCAAACTTATGCTTTTTTTGGCGACACCTCCACTTGCTTAATCATATGATTGTTTTATATTTTTTTGTTTCATACGTGAATCTGATTTATGTGTTTGTTCTTCAATTCATACTTAGCCAGAAGTTGAGTCGACTATGAAATAAATAGCTTTTGTTTGAGCGTTAGGAGACATATTAAACGAGATGAGTCAATCACGTAGAAGTGATGACAATATTACATGCGATAAAACATTTTTTTACTTATTATTAATAAGTAACTTTAAATTTTGAAAATGATTTTTCTTTAATTAGCATAAATTGTAATGACAGAAAAAAAAAAATTTGTATAGATAAAGAAAATCTTTTAAGGTGTCGGGCCATAGAATAAAAAAATTAAAAGATGATGGGTCAACAACAAAAGAAAAACATATAAAGTAACTAATAGCAAATAACTTCTTCTAATACAATAAGGTTGCCATTTTAAATTGCTAAAGTTGATAAATGAGAATATTAGGCATCTCGAAGTAGGGATGACAATTTGTAATATGACACAATAACCTCGAATACGACATGATAACCCGATCCGAATACAACACCAAGTCAACATGTTTGAGTTTGGTATAAACGGATTTAGATCTAAACGGGTTTAACACGATTCATAAATAGATTAACCTGATAAACACGAAATGGTCCATTTAACATGATTAAAAATAAGTTAATATTACATAATATATTAAAAATAATTTAAATTTTTAAGAATATTTTTAATTTAATTTTAATAAATTATTTATATATTTTGTATTTATTTAATATTTTTAAAAAATAATTTTAAAAATTAGCCATATATTATTTGAGATATTCTTTTTTTAAGAAATGATTATACAATAAATTAAAAAAATATTATGTCCCTTAAAAAATAAACTCTGTATTTAGCCAAAAAAAAAATTATTATACTTAAATAAAAATATAAAAATGAGTCGATTTCTCAAAAATTTTAAAAAAATCTCTAAAAAACGCTAAACTTAAATTTTTTAACATTATTTTTTATTTTTAACTTACCATAAAAATTATTATATCTTTTTTGTCTTAACCTAAAATATTATATTATTTCTCATAAAAGCACAAAGTCTAATCTTTTAAAATTAATTTTATTTCTTTAACAAAAAATACTACACCTAAATAAATATATAAAAAATAACTTGATATCTCAAATCTTTAAAAAAATTCTTGGAAAAAGCAATGCATGTATAAATATTAAAAGAGTAGTTTGATATCTCAAATTTTTAATATTATTGTTTTATTTTTTAATAAAATCATTATACCTAAATAAAAATTATAAAAAATAATTTGATCTTTCAAATCTTAAAAAAAAGTACAATGCATATATAAATATTAAAATATTAGCTTTTTTAACAGCATGTTAGTTCAATTGGTTAGAGTTTAAAATTATGACTCTAAAGTCTTGGTAAAGTCATATTTTTAATTAAGTTATTATAAAATTTATTAAACGTGTTTAAATGGGTCATAAACAAGTTACATGTTTATTTAATGTGTTATGTACAAGTTTGGATGTCATGACCCGATTAATGAACGGGTTATATTCGGACTGACATGATTCCTAAATTGCTACCCCTATCTAGAAGTCATTCAAGAAGTATTGAAATACATTGAAAGACTGAATTAAATATTAAAGGCAAGATCCACTTTTTTTTCCATACTTTGGGAGAAAATATATATTTGGTCGGAATTCACGCACGAAGTAATATAAATTGAATATATATATGTACATCGATTCTGAGCCCCACCATCTTTTATTTATTTTTATTTTATTTTATTTTTACTCCAGGACTTCACATCACACACGGGCAGTGCCTCGTTAGGACTTACTATATATATATATATATATATATATATATATATATATATAATGTCAAAGTTGGTTTAAAGGTCCTTTTTTGCAGCCCAAACAAGTTTTTTCTTGAGGCTGTGCCCATGCTTATATGCTATAACTATCTCAATTCCTTTCAATTTTTGAAACTATCCTTATCTTATTTTCATTTTTTTGGAAAATATAATTAAGGATTGCAATTTGCAACCCAAAAAACAAATGAAAAGAAAAAATAATTCTAAAAATATAAAGTAATTAAAGTATTTATATATAGTAAATAAGTGCGGTTGTTTTTACAATATTTTCAATGAAAATGTAGATAAGAAAGAATGTCTATGATGCGTAAGACTTGATAAACATTTAGCTAAAAAATGCATTTTTAATGTATATGTAGATTTTTAATAAAAGCTAATGTGATAAAAATAAAAGTAAATATTATCAACATGATCGTCTATCATGTTAACAATCACATCAGTAGAATAAAATTTTTTAAAAAAATACTTTAAATTTTTTTAAAAAAATAGAACAATTTATATGAAGAGCTATTAATGTCGGATGGTAATTTAGGTACTGGTTTAATAGAGAGTGACTAGAGACTAATTAGAAAGTAAAAGAGTTGATCTTAATTACATGAATAAATATATCTGGCTTAGAAGTTAGAAGTCAAAAGCATATTTACATTTTACCCCTGTTAATTAGCAACGATCTCTTTGTTTCTTTATGGTTAATGTTTAAAGAAATTTTTTTTTTAAATGTTGAAACATTAAATATATATTTTTCAAACTTTTATGCTTATCTTTTATTATCTCTATAATTATTATAGTAATTAGTTTTTCTTTTAAATTTTACAATTAAATCTTCTATTTAGGGCCTTATAAACATCACATAAATTAATTATTATACTTTTTCTCCCACTTGATTTACTGAAAAAAATTCTCACTTCTTTCCAAAACGAGAGAATTAGTGATAGAATTCAAATACGAGCCATTAAAGTAAGCTAATTTTGTATGTTATTAATACCTCAAAACTAGGGTGTAAGCGACCCAATTAAAATTGACCATATGGGTCGAGTCTAAGAGATAAGTTGCATTGGTCGGGTCACCAATTTAAGGGACTCGATCAAACCAGTTCAGGTCTCAAGTCCCACCTAAAAAAGTGGGAACCAGATATATGCTGCACACACACACACACATATATATATATATATATTCTAAAATCTTATACGGTCTAAAATATATTATATTCTAAATGTGATCTAATTTATATACTAAACTTTTAACCTAATCTAATCTATATCAAATTTCTACTTAAATATTATTTTTATATCTAATTTTTTAACGTAAAAAAATATTAATTATCATGAAATTTCTTATGAAGGACTTTTAACATTATACTGTAATATTAGAGCATACTAAAATAAATTTTCATTTTGAGTTTTCTCATCAAAGACTCCGACATTCATGCTCTACCAATGGATCTCAGGTGCAAATGTTGGGTAATAATGAAAGATGAAAGATCTTTTCATATAAAAGATGAAAGATCTTTTCATATATATATATATATATATATAAACCTCAACTTCTTATTTTTCATAAACAATGTGATACTAAAAAAAAGATAAAACAATTGTAAAACTTTCTTTGAGGGAATTTTTCATCTCTATACGTTAATAGACTAACAAATGATACAAAACTAAAATAAGGGGAAGTGGAGGGATTTTAGTATAAATGAAAGAAAATTATTAATTGTTTGTAATAGCCTGCCTCCTACACTTGGGCCCACGTGACTCTAAGAGCTAAATTTACTCGCGCTGCCCTCGTTGGTTGTCGAGAAGGCGAGCCTGTATTACATTAATCTTTTTCCTTTCTAAGTCTCAGATCTAAGAGACTTCTTATGTACTTTTCTTTATACACTATATATATATTAATGAAAATTAATTATTTCACTATGAAATAAGATCTATAATCCTTTATTGATTCAAACTTCAGCATGCATAAGCTTTTTATTTAATACAATGAAATATAAATTTAAAATTTAAATAAAACGATTTGGGCCAACACACCCTACAATGAAATAAAAATGATCTAAATATCTCCCAAATAACCTTGAGATTTAATTCCCTAAAATATTGAAAAAGAAGGGTGAGCTTATGCGCCAGTAGATCATTCTAAACATTTAACTCATTATCTCAATCAAACAAACCAAGCATGTCAAATCACTTTTGTATATTAGGTGATTTAACCACTTTCTTGTTTATCATTGACATTAAGATCAAAAGGACTTGCCCCTCGGTATTCCCCATTAGGTTCAAAATAGCTACTTTAATTCGGAACCTTATCTCATGGGTGAAGTTTTTACTCGACTAACAACCCGTTGCAATGAGAGCCTCAATTACCTCTTCAGGTTGGGAAATACCCACAGCGATTACCCTCACCATGCCGGTAAATGGTTTAAGATCTTAATTTAATTTTTTTTTCTTTTTGTGACAAATCATACAATAATCGGATTAAATCAATAATATAACATGTGAGCATGGCGTGGATCATTGAATATCATTTATAGCATAGTTCATATATATCATGCATCACTCATAAATTCTAAGCAAGCATAATCATGGCACGACATCAAAGCAAACATGCATATCAATAACAAATTTCCAAACAGTCATCTCAAAAATACAAGTACACATGCAAGATTTATTTAAATCAAAATAAAGAGGTAAATGCTAAAAATCACTTCTACCTCGAAGCATAATTCTTTCTGAACCTTCTGAGCTCCTCTCAGATCTTTCTCCTTGCTAGCATTAGATTTGTACAACACTCCGTTGCTATTATACCACTAGCTGTTTAGAATAGCTAAAAAAAAGTAAAAAAGGAGGCATAGAGAGCAAGAGGGGTCTTATCAACTTTTTTTGGGATGAAGAAGAATGTCACACCTAACCACTATCCGAAGGGTGTGACTCACAAGGTACTGTTCCCCAACCCCCTCCCCCCCTTGGGATTTTCTTTGCCTCTATGGATATTCGAACTAAGGACCTAGGGCATAAGTACCTTGTTTATTCCTTATCCACTACCATTGAGCTATAACTCAGTGGTTCAATGATAGTACATGAGGAATGAACAAGGCACTTATGCCCTAGGTCCTTGGTTCGAATCTCCATGAAGGCAAAAAAAATTCCAAGAGGGGAGGGGAACAATACCTTGTGAGTCACACCCTTTGGAGAGTAGTCAGGTGTGACAATGAATGAGAGAGAACATGGTTTGTATAGAGTCTTCCAGAGCAAACTTCGTAATTTTTGGATTTTTTTGATAGAAAATTTTCTATTTTTGTTGGGTTTTGGCGGTTCCCCAAATAACAATGCATTTTAGGGTTTTTTCCTAGGGTTTTCAAGGCTTTTTTGGTAATTTTTTTCAATTTATTTTGGTTTTTTCGTCATTTTTTTCTTTTTTTATTCTCTCTACGCCTTAATGTACGTGTGCAATTCGGCGAATTCACCGAATTCACATTTTTACAAATTTATTTATTTATTTTATTAATTATATAATTTCTTAATTAATTTTTCTACACACATATTCATGTTCATATAACACATATTTAACACATATATATTTATGTACATATTTCTATTTCTTTTTATTTTATATAACTTAAGGTTGCACCCTTTTTTATTTTTTATTTTATCTTGGAGTGTACATAATTTATACTCAAAATATATTATAAATTTCTTAAGGTCAATTTATTTAATTTCATTTATTGAATTTCGTACACAATTATTGGGTATTACAAAATAACATAATTAAAATAAAATAAATATTATATGATTTAGTTATACCTTCATAATTATATCATATAGTATGAATGTATGTATTATATAATTGGTGATGAGAACTAATTATTTATACACCCTTTTTATTTTTTTTATATCTTAATTATTTATGACATTATAATATATTAATTTAAAATTACTATCTGTTTATTATTATATCATATTAGAAAATAATCTATTTAGGAAAAATTCATTTTTCTAAGAATAAACTATGTTTATCATATATGATGCCTATCTCTTATTATTTATTACATGAGTCAGATATTATCTATATGTTGGTTTTTCTACACTTGTAACAAAATATTGTTTTGATAGTTATTAAATATTGTTAAGTCATTTGTTTTACAATTTTTGATCACATTTATTTTACAAATTTTAATATGTATATATCATACCCAACGTTTAATTACATTTTTATATTTAGTATTACATTAGTTACTTGAAATATACTGGAAGTGAAAGTATAAATAATTTTGTTAATGAAAATAAACTAATTTTAATATGTTACATCAAACTTTTATTATGTAAATAATTTTAACATATATTATACCCAACTTCAACGCATTATCATGATATTATAACTAATATTTTAGAAGAATAAATTATTTTTAATGCATATTTTATACCCAACTTTGAATTATAGTATAGTCATGTCACAATTTTAAATACCAATGTAGACTATTATTTACAAGAATCAAATATATTTATACGAATGATACACCCCACTTTGATTATTTTAGCTCATTACAAGTTTGCTTGTTTTGAAGAAAAAAAAAACTTGTAAATTTGTGAGAATGGTAAATTGAGTTTATATTGGAATAATATTTTCCAACATTTTTTTATTGAAGTAATGTAAAACTAAAACTTAAGAAAAACCTTTATTTCTCTACTTCTTAAAAGTTTATTTGTTTTGAGAAGAAGAAATAAAAAATACTTCTAACTTTTAATCCTACATTGCTTGGGTAGATAATGCTAAGAATTTGTCTTCCTATATAAATTTGTTCATTTTTTCATTCAACTCAAGTTTAACAAAGAGTATCACATTTTATTAATAGACTTTCAAGGAAAAATCTTAATACATAGAATTTAAAACTTTTTTCAAATCATATCATATGAATTTTTTTAATACACATTGTTTAAATAAAAAAATTGGTTCAACCCTACCAACTCAATCCGACCCAATATTGGGTTGGTTAGGTTGGTCTTTTATAAAAGGAGAGGTCAGGTTGCATCCGGTTTACCAAGTGCAATCAGTTTGAAAGAATTTGAGTTGAAACTAAGGATGATAATTTATGTTATCGTGTTATAAACGAGTTGTGTCGTAACTGTGTCATAATCATGTACTTAGAAATAATCTATTTAACATTTTATAATTATTTTTAAGAATTAATTTTTATAAAAATGTTAATAAAATTATAAAGTATATTAAAAATAAATACAATTGTTAAAATTATTTTTTAAAAATAATATAAATTTATATTATTAATAAATTAATAAATATATTAAATTTAAATTAAATTATTTATAATTTATCTATAATCATATTAAATATGCTATTTTTGAGTTTAATAGATTAATATGTTTATGATTTAAATTTTAACCTTATTTAATCTATTTTGACCTAAATTCATTTATATTAAACTTAAACTTGTGAAATATATATAATATTCGGGTAAGGTTATCATATTATACTATAAATTTATGACTCTAATTAAAACTCCATGTGCCTAATATCCTAGTCAACCTCAAAGCCTCAAACATCAAATTTTGAAAAAATAGAGGTAAATTATAAAGAGGCGGATGGAGAATTTCTTATTATTATTTTTTCAATAATCGTTGTGCCACAAAAACTCAGCTGATTTAATGCCAATATCAATCAAGGCCGTTGGATCGTTCCCAAGAGAACATAATCCAAGGTCTTGCTGCTAGAAATCCGCTAGCTGAGTTTCCTAAAGCATTTTCGCGTTGGATATTTAGTGCCTGCATGCATCGCGTTTGTTTCCATCTTCTTCTTTCTCGGGAATCGGCTGTCATGCCAACAACAATTATGTATGACTGCCATGTTACACACGAAGACCGAGATGATTCAGATGAAGGCGTCACGCCGCTATCTCATGAAAATCTCTCCCTGTTTTTTTTTTAATTAAAAATTAAAAAAAGTAAGGAGAATGAATTTAAGTGTTCTTATTACCATTACAAATATATATATATATATATATATATATTATATATATATATATATTATAGCTTTAATAATGATATGTAATAAATAAATATTTATTTAAATGAGAAATAAAACTTTGGCAATTTAATTATATAAATAAAATATAATAGTTTAACATTCTCCTATAACTGCACTCATTTAAGATAACTAATTTTTTAAAAAGTGTTAAAAAAAAGAAAAGAATAAAGGGCAGTCGACTTCCCAAATACCAATTCTCATGCTAGAAAGCATTTTTGTATCCTTAAAAGCAAGGTGACAGGAGCGACGAAAGGAAACCGTATGTTAACTAATTATTTATTTATTTTTTTGAAGAATGCCAACAAATTATTATTTGCTTTTTGGATGAGTATCACCAAATTAGTTTGTGAGATTGTTGTGTAAGAGGGTGTCTCCTTCTGCCTTCCTGGCATTATGGCTGTAATAACCACTGTTACTATCTATTATAATACTCTTTTTATTTATTATTATTATAATACTCTTTCAACAAAATGAAATATAAAAGAACACCCACGCCCAGACACGACGCTATAATAACCATAAAGCCAGAATCACCAGGAGTTGCAGAAGTTCCTCACCTAATAAGAAGTGGACGTAACCTTCCATTCCTATCCGTCCTTCCAACTTCTCTGTTTCTGGTCAAGGTGGTGTTGTTATCAACGCAAACTTGGGGAGGATGGAAAGAGCGGAGGTGGAAGAGGAGCTGGAAGCGGTGGGTCACGGTGAAATAACAGCTCTTAAAGGGAGGCCTCCTCGAAGAAGGGGTGACTTTGGCCATCGCCTCAACTTTGATAATAATGTCACGGAAACTTCTACCGAGAACGAGGGAGTTCAAGACACACCACCAGCTTTAGAAGCAGTCGAAGCTCAACAACCTCAACTTACGAATGAAGAAGTAAATTTGCACTCTTTGAAAAGCGTTTACCTCGACAAGGAAGATGGTATGCATATATTTATCTTTGTCTCTATCTTTACTGCTGCTCATTCACTGTCCTCTCGTTTCTTACTGTATTCTTCTGAAGTTTACGCTTTGTTTTACCAAACCGAAAATAATAACAAAATGGATAGGAAGGATGGGCAGCAATTAGGTTGGCGTTATACCTTAAATGACCAAAATGCCATTAACAAATCCATTCCTCAGTATCATCAGGGGAAAATTGTTGCATTAGAGAAGAGGGTCTCTGATGTCCTAATAAAAAATTCCATTGCTTCGAAATTGAGGAAAAGTAGCTTCTCCTTGGTTTGTTTTGGTTCTCTCTCTTCCAACCTCATGGAAGGGTGTTCCTACTCGCCTCCTCACTATCGAGAAAGTAAAGAAAAGCAGCATGAGAGGGAGGTGCAAAAGGAAAGGAAAGAAAGAGCTCGTCTTCAGAAATTGCTCATTTGCATTGTTATGGGCTTCCCAAATTATCAACGCTAAAGTACCATCGGCCGTCCGCTCCATCTTCTAAAGGACCACTGGAAATTAGATCTCATAGAGTTCAATTTCCATCGCAAATCAAGAGTCTTTATATGGATCAAAGCTATAACAACATTGATACTCCAATTGTAGCCTACATCTCTCGCATTAGATATCTCTCTGTTTCTGTCTTTCTCAAATCTCTTCTATCTTCCTGAATTCAATTCAAGTAACTAAACAATTTTAGTGATCAAACTTGTGAATTAAAATTGAATCATTTGATCGATCGAATTGGGTTTAAATAGGTGAGCAAATATTCATGTGCATTACATCTCACGTTTGAAATTTACATTTAGTTCAGTAAAAACATGGGAGTTAATGTTTAGATTAGTCTTCATGCCCATCTCCTAGGCCACCGTTTTATTTGTTTTTTTTTTCTTTTTGAAAATTAATTTCTAAATTAAAAATGACTTCTAAATTATTATTATCATTATTCTTTTTTATTGAGGACTCATCATCTTCATTTAAAATTAGCTAACTACACGCGCGTGCGCGCACACACACACACACACATGATTAGTGTGATAATTAATTTTTTCATAAGTGAAGTGCAGATTGTTAGATTCTGTTATTATTTTTTTAAAAGATTTACTGTGAGATTCATGTTAATGATTTGAATCTAGAGTTTCACAACTTTGAACTTGGGCCTTTGCCAAGCCATTGTAGACTATATGAATTTGCTTCTCCACTCAAGCATCTCCTAACTCATTGTGATGGGTGTGACCTTGTGGGGCTCTAGATTAGTCAAATCTTGAAGTGAAGAAAGAAAGAAGTTGCTTCTTCATTGTTCTATCTATCAAAAGCTAAGTTCTCCTTTCTAGTGTTGATGCAACATTTGACTAATATCAGTTTTGTCAATGATCTCAACTATTTTGTATGTTCATCCCAAATTTTGTCAAAGTCACATACGCCATTAACCTCATCTAGGCTACGACAACCCATAGGTTTGGCCCATGTCAACTTGTCTAGCTCAACCGAAGTCCAGGCTTGATTTAAGTGGTGGACTGGCTGATTGCTTACCCAAAAAAAAAAAAAAAAATTACTGCAAGCGCACAGTGGTCAAGTTATAGAATAAAATTGGTGAATACCAGAGTATTGTCCTCAATAACTCCTACTTATTGATTTGTTAACTGAACTTTACTTAGATAATAAAAAATAAATGATAGAGAAGAATAATAAAATAAGCAAACACAATGGAAAGTAACTAATTTAGAGAATTGATTTCATCAAATTCTGAAGTCTTAAGTATGTCAATCTCACTTAATCATCATTAATTCAACTTCTATTCTTTAAAAACGAACAATAGGATTGTTTCCAACACCTCTTTCGAATGTTGTGCTCGAACTTATACAAACAAGTATTCCATGACCTTTGGATCCAAGAGACATTTATTCGAACACATTAAGTCTAATGGTTCTTCCTAAATGGTCTCAAAGGGTTTCTTAAACCTCTCGGTTCTATGATTTCCTAGGTCATGATTTACTTGTTTCGATTCAAAACACCCTCTCTTGAGTGTTGCATTCTGAATATGAAAGCATTTAATCCTTGATCAAGAGATCAAAATCATTAAATTTCTCAACAATGGAGAATACTTAAAACCAAGACATAATATTGAGTATTAACTACATCAACTTCTAAACTGTATTCTAGTTCGTGGTTTGGAATAAACACATGGAGAACACAGTCAACAGAAGAAGAATAAGATCAGAAAGATTAAACTAAAGAGATCCATATCGAAATCAACATCATTTTTTTGAGATCTGAATAAGTGTCATATCTTCTTTGCCTTCTTCTCCAAGCTTTTCTTTTAATCTATACTCCAAAACCTAGCTCAAGATGAGAGCAAAATGTGCTAGCCTTCTTAAACCCTAACCCTAATTTATTTATTTTTATACAAAATGAATAAAATACATGAAAGCCACATATTAATGTTCAATGGTGCTCATGAGAATTAATTAGTTCAAATAAACTAGGGCTTGACCTAAATAATTTCCATGATGATTAGCTTGTTCATGCTTCAATCACCCATGCATCTCATACTCGTTTTATTCCTCATAAGGAAAAAGTATGTCAGATGAGCTATTTGGGCATAGGATTACAACGTCTGTAAAATATTATGCAAATTACACAACCGATTCCCAAATATGGATCAAATAATAAATATTTCAAACTAAAAAAAATTATTGCATTAGCAACAATTCTATTCAACAAATGAACTTTGACAAATACAATGTAACAATTCTTAACTTGAGCCATAATTATGGAGAAATAAATTTTATTTCTTAAGTTAAGCCATAATGGTAACCAATTGATTCGCGTTTTCAGCTTCATCAACACAGTCATGCCCCCTCTGAAACTTAATTCCTTTATGAAAAACAAAATTTGAGATTTTGATTGCCATGACAACTCACGAACACAAACCCACCGAAAATCACTTAAATTTAACCAAAACCTATAACCCCTTCCGTTCAATTGTAATGCCAATAAACACTGCCGCTCAAAACAAAACTACTTGTGAAGAAATCAAATAACGAACTTGAAGAGATCAAAGACCCTACCAATCCAGTTAAAAACACAATTTATGATCTTGAAGAAATCAAATTTGAAACTTAAGCCATACCTCGCTATTTCGCAAATGCATGCTGGTGCATGAATGGTGAACAATGAGAGAATAAGGAGCAATGAGGGCATCTCTAATTAGGGCCAAAATGACACTGATTTGGAGGAAATGGTGCAAGGTTGCTTTCCAAACCTGTGTCATTCACCATGTCATCTTGGCACTAGTGTTTTTTAATTTTTTTTTTTGTCATTTCTTTTTTTTTTCCTTTTCTTTTATACTTTTTTCTGTTTTCTTTTTGTTTTTTTTCTTTTTTGCTTGTTAAAGTAAATTATAATTATAATTATTTAATTTAATTAAATATTAGCTCGTTTACTATTTTTATTATAAAATTAAAATTTTAATTATTTGAACTTCTTTCAGTTATTTTTATTTATTATTTTATATGATTTTTTTTACTATTTTATTATTTATTTTTGCGATATTTTTACTTATTTTTATTGTTTATTTTTTAATAAACACGTTTTAGTATATTTGTTAATTTTTGCTTCTTAATTTTATATTTTTTCCTTGTATTGTTTATGACTTCAAATTTTTAAAACTACAGATTAACACTAGCAACGAAATTGAAGAATATAATCTATTAAATAATTTAGATAATACATAATAATAAATGCAAGATACAACTTAATATTTGAAATAAAAATTACATTCACTAAAATAGATAGCAAAAACAACGTGCGACAAATATGTTGAGCACGCATTTGGAGTTCTCCATTCACAGTTTACTAATCACAATATGATAATCGTGGATAAACATAATTTTGATGCATCTATTCAAATAATGAGAATGCAAGAGAGCCACCAACAATTAATGTTAAAATAATTGATGATAAAAGTGTCTAGTTTCAATAATTTGCTGTTTGGTATAAACAGATTAAGGACGCAAATGCTGACTTTTAGTTTTGAAATGCACTAATTGATCATTTGTTGAAAAATATAAAAATTCAGATCATTAAGTGTATCTTTTAACCATCAATGTTATATATTTTTTTTAATGTATTATAGTTTAAGTTTATTAAATTAAAATTTAGATTTTATTTAATAATTAATTGATTGCTAATTGATTAATTATTTGAATTTTGTAACATATTATTTATTAAGTAATGATTAAATGTAATATTAAGTAAATATGTGAGATATAATCTGTGTGAAAATAGATATTTTTAACAAAGTAGTAAAAAAGAATATAAAAAAGATAAAAAAATATTTTGAGTAAAAAAAATAGAGAAAATGAATTGGAGGAAAGTTTACTATTTGGTATTGCTGAAGTAACTTTGGAGTGAGGGTTGGAGATGCTCTTAGAGAGAGAGAGAGAGATTAAATAAGCTTGAAGGCTTGAACAGTGAGAGTGCGTGCTGGCAAATGGAGAGAGAGAGAGAGAGAGAGAGAGAGA
>JAJIYU010005779.1:0-21885 GCA_030144865.1 Tinospora cordifolia
AACACTCAAGAACTCTTAAGAACACTCAAGAATAGTTCAAGATCACTCAAGAACTAAGGGGATTGCCAAGAAGAAGGCTAGAAAGATTCAAGAGGGACTAGTATGCTCTTGAATTGAGATGAATGAATTGTGAGCATGGGGGTCCTTTATATAGGCTTCAAACTAGTGTAACATGGTAAGTTTTTTGGTGGGAACTTGAAAAAATTCAAATTTTCGTGCCCCCCAAGCATAGGAAAATAGTAGGTATTTTATTTAGAATTTTTTGGAGTTTAGAAACATTTTTTTGGATTTTTGGATGATTTATTCAGATTTTCGATTTGATTTTTCGTTTATTTATCGGAGCATTCGATTCAGACCGTCAGATCGTCCTCGGGGTACGTTTCGTGATCAGATCAGGCGGATAGAATGGCAGCCGTTAGATATCCTCGATCGCAGCACTAGATCAAGATTTAGATCAGGCGGATGAAATCTGGGACGTCCGATCAACCTCGATAGCGGTGTGGGTTTGCGATCACGATTAACGAATTCGTTCTGGACAGTCGGATCATCCGCGAGACATGCGTTTCGCGATTAAAGAAATTTGGATTTCATCTAGACTATTGATTATCCTCGATCAATGCATCATTTCGCGATCTCCTTAACGCGCCTCGTTTTGAGCCGTTTGATGATCCTCGAGTTGCGCATTTGATCACTAGTTTTCGAATTTGTACCGTTGGATGGTTCTCAAGCAACATGACGATCTTGATCATTGATCTGAGCCGCACGATGAACCTCGAATCTGGTGGCATTCATGATCAGATGATACGAAACCGAACTGTTAGATCATCTTGATCTTTCCTGGGCCGTTCGATCTTGGTGATTCGGTGCTCTTGGGTGCCGTTTCGGACTTCAATCTCATTCGTTGGATTTTACAGATTCATTTTGGACCGTTGGATGCAGTTTCTAATTACCAAATTGCTTTCTAAAGCTTCTATAATCCGAATTTTAGCAATTAGACACTTCCTAATTGATAAAAATTTGATTTTCTTGTATATTCCCGTCCATTTTGATAATTTGCTAAAATTTTTCCCTTTCTAATTTATTTAATATTGTATTTATTAGACATTTTTCCATTTCTTTTATATTTTTAATGTTAATAATTGAATAATTTGTATTTTCTATTTCCATGTATTATATTTTATTTATTCATTTATTTATTTCATTTTTAGATAATAAATTATGTAATTATACACCATTATTTACATAATGTTTGATTTATTTTTAATAAATACATTTATTTAATTATATGAATCTTTATATGTACATATCCCTATAATATGTAGTATTCATATTTTTTTTGTGTTACTATATACTTTCTTCATACCCATATTAACCTATATGTGTATTTTTATTTATTTCTTAAACAACTCCTTAAATTTCATTGTAATTTTTATTTAATTATCCTAATTTTTATTATATTTCCAATATAAATTATTTTTCATGTGCCAACCCACCATTTGCACCCAAAATTTCTTAAAATCTTTGAAATTAATCTATTTGACATATTTTATTTATTTTCCTCAAAGTTATTTATCTTTAATTATTTGACAAAATTTTGGGATATTACAGACACTTCCACAGATAATCGCTCAGGTGGCTTGCAGCCTCAAGCACCTAAACCTATTCCAGTCCAAGTCCCAACACCAGTACCTCAGGAATGTCAAAGGAATCCAGAGGACCTAAAAGATGAAAGACAGAAGATATGTTGTTAGATTTGCAAAAGCTTCACCCTCCCTCATTTGATGGAACTACTGACTGCATCTCTACTGATCACTAGTACCAAGAGATGGAGGAGTTACTAAATGTGCTGAAGGTGACGGGTTCACAACGAGTAGCACTAGCCACACATCATTTCAAAGGACCAGCCCGTGGATGGTGGAGGATGATGCAAATGGATCCCAATACTGACGTTGCGACCATGACCTAGGAAGAGTTCAGAGAAAAATTTTATGACAAATTCTTTCCAAAGGCAACTCTCAGAAAGTTGCTAGAAGACTTCGTGAGACTTAATGAGAGGGATCTAATAGTAACTGAATACGAGAGGAAATTTACTGAGTTGGCCAAATTCTCTCAACAACTAATCCGATAAGAAAGAATGAAGGCCAACAAATTTGCACAGGGTCTCAAGATCGAGATCCGAAAGGTTATCATGATATTGGGCCTCCGAACCTACAAGGAAGTTGTAGAACAGGCTTTAATCCTAGAACAAGAGCTCAAATTGAAACAAAGGTTGAGAGGAAAGAATAAGTGAAAAGAAAATGCAAAGGACCAACAAGGGATCCAGAAGAAAAGCAAAAGTGGTAAGGCTCCACAGAAACAGGGGCAAAATAAGGACGAGTAAAGGGAAGAAGCTAAGAGGCTGGGATTATGTTTCATATGCAAGCAGAAGGGTCATTTGGCAAAAATTTGCCAAACTGCACTAGCTCAGGCTTCCCAGCAGCAACAATAGAATACTCGAGGGGGGAAGTCAGAATGGGCATCCTCAAGCCAAATAGAATCAGAATTCCAATCAAGGGTAGAACTACGGCCGTGGTCAGAACTAGGCCAAAATGTTCGCGGTTGAAACCCAGGAAGACCAGGCCCCTACAGTAGAAGGTACGTTCCTATTGTTTAATGTTGCTGTGAGACTATTGTTTGACTCGGGTTCCTCAAAATCTTTTATCACAGAAAAAGTAGCTGATAGGTTACAACTTGTGACAAAAACAATGCTTGTGACTTTGAATGTCTCCACACCAATAGGGACCACTGTGACTTCAAAAAAGATGCATAGTTGTGAGCTTAGGTTTGGAGATAAACTTTTAACAGCCGACCTATATACCCTACCTTTCCATGGCTATGATGGAATCTTGGGGATGGATTGGTTAGGTCAGTACCAGGTCCACATAGATTATCCTAAGAGACGAGTAACCATAACATTACCTTCTGGGAAAATCTTTAAAATCAATGGGGATATGCGGAGACTACCTAGGAGTCCAACCCTAGCTTTGCTGAACTGTTTAAAGTAGACGGATGAGTTCGAGGAACTCTTTGAAGAAGAACCTACTGACTTGAAGAATATTCACGACCTAGATGTAGTTAGTTAGTACAACGATGTGTTCCCAAGTGACTTACCTGGACTACCACCAGCAAGAGAGTTAGAGTTCAAGATTGAACATCACCCTGGAACCAACCCTATAGCCATACCTCCTTATAGAATGGCACCAATAGAACTAATTGAGATGAAAACTCAACTGGACGAGCTTGGGAGGAAAGGTTTCATGAGGCCGAGAGAATCACCCTGGGGAGCCCCAATACTATTCGTGAAAAAGAAGGATGGTTCCTTGCGACTGTGTGTCGACTATCAAAAATTGAATCAAGCTACAGTAAAGAATAAATATCCTCTACCAAGGATTGACGACCTATTTGATCAATTACGAGGAGACACTCATTTATCTAAAATTAATCTTAGGTCAGGATACCATCAGCTGAGGATTCGAGAGTCTGACATCCACAAGACAACCTTTAGAACAAGATATAGACACTTCGAGTTCACCGTGATGCCCTTTGGTTTGACCAATGCCCTGATAGCCTTTATGGATTTGATGAACTAAGTATTCAGACAGTACCTTGACCAGTTTGTAGTGGTATTCGTGGATGATATACTAATCTACTCTAAATCAAAAGCCGAGCATCTAGAACACTTGAGGATCATGCTAAAAACCCTCAGAAGAAACCAGATATATGCTAAATTCAATAAGTGCGAGTTCTAGATGAGGATCGTCAAGTTCCTTGGCCATGTAGTTTCAGCGAAAAGCATATCTGTAGATCTGGAGAAAGTGGAAGCCATCATGAACTGGAAGCAACCCAAGACAGTAACAGAAATCATAAGTTTCTTGGGTTTGGCAGGCTACTACAGAAGGTTCATTAAGGACTTTTCCAAGGTGGCAGAACCTATGACTAAGTTGACCAAAAAAGGAGTTAAGTTCTAGTGGAATGAGAAATGTGAACGGTCATTCCAAGAACTGAAGACAAGATTGACTACAGCTTCTGTTCTAGTCACCCCAACTCCTGGTGTTACTTACACATTGTATACTGATGCTTCGCTGAGTGGACTTTGAGCAGTGTTGATGCAGAAAAGACAAGTAGTTACTTATGCTTCGAAACAACTGAAGGTCCATGAGAGAAATTACCCTACTCACGACCTTGAGATAGCGACCATTGTGTTTGCCCTGAGATTTGGAGACACTACCTTTATGGCAAGAAATTTGAGCTATTTTCATATCACAAGAACTTGAAGTACATCTACACCCAAAAGGAGTTGAACCCCAGGCAACAGAGATGGATGGAATTCTTGAAAGACTATGATTTTGAACTACACTACCATCCGGGGAAGGCCAATGTAGTGGTTGATGCTTTGAGTAGGAAGTTCAACAAACAAGAAGAAGAAAAGGGCCAGATGTACCAGTTAATTAAAGATTTTAGGTTGGGAGTAAACCTTAACGAAAAAGAAGCCCATCTTTACAATATGTCTTGCCAATCGGACCTATTACATCATATCAGGGATGAACAGGCGCAAGACAAGTGGCTTGCTCAACTAATTGAAGGAGTCACACAAGGAAAGCATACAGACTTCAATATGGATGCAGAAAACATCCTAAGGCTCAGGGAAAGGATATGTGTACCACAGCAGGGACAGAGCAAGCAGTTCATACTTGATGAAGCCCATCATACTAAGTATACCATGCACCCTTGTGGGGATAAGATGTACCAGAACCTCTGGAAAGCCTACTGGTGGAAAGGAATGAAAAGGGACATAACTAAATACATCTCTAAGTGCTTAACATGCCAACAAGTGAAAGCAGAACACCAGAAACCCTCTAGAATGTTACAACTACTCCCAATCCCTAAATGGAGGTAGGATAACATTGTCATGGACTTCGTCGGTGGTTTACCCAAAAACCAAAAAGGAGAAGACATTGTTTGGGTAATAGTGGATTGTCTCACCAAAGTGGCTCACTTCTTGCCAATCAGATCCACAGACCAAGTCAGCAAGCTGGGAGAAATCTATGTGAAAGAAATCGTCAGACTTCATGGTGTACCCAAGATTATCGTGTTTGATAGAGACGCTCGCTTTACTTCACAATTTTGGCAGAGTCTCCAGAAGGAGTTGGGCACTAAGCTCACCATGAGTACAACCTTTCACCTTCAGACGGATGGTTATCAGGCAAGCAGAGTTTGCCTATAACAATAGTTATCAGGCAAGCATAAAAATGGCTCCATTCGAAGCTCTCTATGGAAGACCCTGCAGATCACCTACCTGTTGGGTTGAACTTGAAGATCAAGTATTAACTGGGCCAGACATGGTGGAAGAAACGAGCAACCAAGTCAAGTTAGTACAAAAGAGACTGACTACTGCGCAAAGCCGTCAAAAGAGCTATGCTGACAAAAGGATATGACCACTAGAGTTCCAAGTTGAGGACAAAGTATTCTTGAGGATCAGTCCTCAAAAGGGTATCAAAAGGTTTGGATTCGAAGAAAAGTTATCTCCAAGGTTTGTCGGGCCCTTTGAAATACTTAGAAGAACCGAGGAATGTGTTTATGAGTTGGACCTTCCTAACCGGATGACTTTAGCACATAACATATTCCATGTATCCATGTTGAGGAAATACGAACCTGATCCCTCTCACATCATTCACTGGGAGAAAGTGAATATTCAAGATGACGCTACATACGCGGAAACAACGGTTAGAATCCTTGACCACAAGGTACAGAATCTAAGAACAAAGGATATCCCATTAGTGAAGGTGCTGTGGAAACATCACGAGGTAGAAAAAGCTACGTGGGAACTCGAAAGCGAGATGAAGACCAAGTACCTGCAACAATTCATATAGAACACCTAAATATGTACAAATTTCAAGGACAAAAATTTTTCTAAGGAAGGTAGGTTGTAACATCTCGAAACATTCATATGAAATTTGAATTTTCACTTAGAAAATCATACGGAATTGACGAATGAGAATCTTGGCAAGTCATGGTTTACCCAAATGAGGAATAAAAATCAATTTAATGGATTTTTGGAAGAAAATATGTGAATATAATGCATAACATGGGATATCATAGCAAAAAAATACAAGGATATGTGCTATTTTTGATGAAAACATGATTAGAAAGTCAATTGGGATCGAGATTTGGCAAAAAAAATTAGAAAAGAAAGCAAGAAATTCGATTGAAAAATCAAAAATGAACTTAAAACACTACGAACCATAGATCTAGAATCTGATCTCACAATCTAACGACCACGATCAAGTCTGCATCAACGCACGAGAGCACTGGATCATCAAGATCCAATGGCCAGAGATTCGAGTACAAAACTCGAGGATGATCGTGAAAACAGTACGGAATTCGTTGATCGTGAACTCAGATCTGCACATCGTGATCGAGGATCATCCGACAGTCGAGATCGAAAACGTGTAGTCGATCGCGAAACCGTGTTGGGCTCGAGGATCATTGGACAGTCCAGATCAAAGCCGTGTAAGATAATCACGAATTGTGTTGCGCTCGAAGATCAACCGACGGACCAGATTAAAGTCGTGTTAGATATATCGCAAACTGTTGATGCACTCGAGGAAATACAATGGCCGAGATCGAGACTCTGATTTCTGTTGATTGATTCAAGATCAATCCAACGGCCTAGATCAAACCCGTGTGCGTGTTTCGAGAAAAATCCTAGGAATTGAAATATAAAATACAAAAATTACGAGAAAATTACCGAAAATTACGAAAAAAAATCTGAAAAATTTGAACAATAGGTTTCTAATTTCAAAAAATATTTCTAAAATCTAAAAAAAATGCGAAAATTTTTCATTTTGCTCTAAAAATTAGAAAGTACGAAATTAAGGAAAAATAGGGTATTTTATTCAAAGAATACCACAAAACTTTCTAATTTTCTCCCTTGGAAAACCTATATAAACCCCCCTAGGCATTCAATTTCATTCATTCCAAAAAAAAAAAGAGTTGAATTTTTTTCTTATAAGCCTTCTTCTTGGCACCTCTTTCCATCTTCCCTTCTTGTGTGTGTGAGAAGTTCTTCTCTCAAATTGGGGAAATAAGTTGGGCGATCTTGTGTGTGTGAGAAGTTCTTCTCTCATTATTTTTGTGTTTTTCACTTAAATCAAAGATTTTCAATTTCAATTTCAGAGTTTTAAATGTTTATTTCAATATTTCAATTTTAATTCATGTTTGAGAAATCATATCATCCATGCCATGTTAGTATCATGCTTAGGCTTTTAAATTAAAGTATGGTGCATGTTTTATGAGTGTCTCATGAATTGACTATGCATATTCTGAATTTTAGTTTGATTTCATATTCTGAAGTTTGTTTTATAAGATCATGATATGAGAATTAAACTAAGACGATGGAGATAATAACCACGTACCATCATAGTGGTCAAGGCAACACTATGGATGTTCTTTTCATATGAGTTGGGTCATATGGTTTTCAGACCTAAGTACTTGAGGGTCATGTACCACTGGTCGGTCACCATGTGCATTGGGTTAATGCCAACACATGCCACTAACGGGTTGATGCGAGCGGGCCCTATTTACTTAGTTAAGAGCATCAAGGGATTAAAGGCCCTTTTGGTCTGAGACTTGACTTGAACAAATTGTTGCTTAAAATGCCTAATGATTACAAGTGTTTGAATTATGATTGTGTTATTAGTTTGAATATGAAATATGGTTGTTCGAAAAGGATCTACTTTGTTATGTGCTCACTCTTTCCTTTCTTATTTTTCAGGACATGAAATCCATGGAGCAGTTGAATATAGATAGTCCTAAGCAAGTTTCTATAGTATTATAATTTTTTCTAGAATTTTAGGGCATGTTGGCCAAAGTTTTTATGTTTTTCTACTAAAAAATATTTTGAAGACTTCCACTGTAACAATTGGTTTTTTTATGAGTTGAGTACTTTCAATTTCTATTATGAATAAAATAGTTTGAATTCTTTATCTCTTTTAATTTGCCTTGATTGAAAATTTTGTATTCTTGAGTTTTATACAAAGGCACGAGATATTGAAAAGAAAAGAACAAGTGTGTGTCACTTGTAATGTAGCACCGACCCGACCCGCCATTTTGTTAAGTCCATTGTCAAGAGAACGGTGGCTATGTACACTACTTAAAGAGACGAGGGTTGGGGTGTCACAATCGATGAATCATTCATGTGTTCTAGTGTATCCACAAGGTGTTTAATATGATTTGAATGTAAGAAAAGTAACATCCTGGTTCTTGACAAATGACATCTATATTGATAATTAATGTAGAATGGGCACACTTCTCCATGTGTGACCCTGATCGAACAAAAACAAAAGGATCGACTAAGGTGTTACAAGTCTATACCTTAAACTCTTGCCAATACTCTATAGCTTAAGCTCTGATACCAACTTTGTAACACCCCAGTTCTCAAACCATTCACAGTTGCCACATTTATCACACAATTAAAGATGTATGTGTTTTTACATTTGCTTGTGTCACATATAACTATTTAGGAACCGAGATATTACTAATACACACATTAATGATCTCCTGGTCACACCTAGCTCCTTTTCATAATATAACATAGTGTTATTCAAAAAAATGAATAATAAAACCTTAAGATAATATATTAACTAAAAAATAATTTAAATTAATATCAATACTATCAGCTAAACTGTGGCCCCATGGTCGAGTTTCAAAGAATAAAAAAAATCATAATATAGTCACAACACTCTAAACCCACGTTCCTAGACTAAACGCCATAAATAAAAGACATGACTTGAAAGGCCCCATTAGTAAGGTTGACTAGTATGATGAAGAACTCCATCACTAGTTACCTAGAAAATTAGAAGTGGGGTGAGCTCAAGGGCCTAGTAGATCATACGCAATACATCTCAAGCATTATTCAAGTTAGAATACAGAATATGCATACACTTATCAAGCATTAGTCGATTTAAATATTTCAATTGTTTTGGATTGTGATTAAGACTGAAAGAACTATCCTTGGTATCCCCCTATTGGTTTGGTATATCATCCAGAGGTAACACGCAAGGGTCAATTACCTATGCAGGACCCTAACTTAGCAATGAGGTCTTCTATGATTCTCAGTCCCATCTGACGCTATCACTGACCATGATAGTATTGTTAGCAAACAATCTGGGTTGAAAACACCCACAATGACACTAAATGGTCAATCATGGACCTGGTACATAGTTAAAATTCTTTATTACTTTGATTTTAAGGTGACAGACAAATTTCAATTTTCTAACATGCTCAATAACATCAAAATTCAAGGATATGAATATATGAAATATTTTGAAAGCAAATAATCACACATATGGATCACAACACATGCTATTTAAATGGTAAACCATATCACATACATTTAAAGACAAGTGATCCTCTTGATTCTAGTCATACACTTTAATATTCATCAAAACAACCATGTATGAAATCAATCAATCATAATCATGACATTGTCACGCCCTAGCATGTTTCTGAGCAAGCAAATTAATAAACAAACAATCATGTTCTATATGTAAAACCAAAATAATACTGAAGAGTAGGGTAATCATCTCCACCTTAACAGTTGATTCTATTGAACCCTTGTGTTTTTTTTTTTTTGCAACTTGTCTCGAGTCTTCAACCTTTAAAGATTTAAACTGTTAGTCTTAGGGATTAAAACATTTTTTAACATTTTTAAAAATATGATTGAATGACTCTTTATCCAATATAACCCATAATGTATCAAGGATGTCCTATTAGAAGGGTCAAAGTGTTGATTTGCTTCTATGTACCGCGACAGAGAAAATGGGTACCATGGTAACTAGAAGTATAAATAAGAAACAAGGGGCACAAGATGCATTACCGTGGTAATACATAGCTTTGCCGCGGCAACCAAAATGTAAGACATGCAAGAATGCCATGGTACAGCATTAACCGGAATGAACAATGAAGGAAAAGGACACACTACCTATATAGTGCAATATACTACCATGGTAACCAAAATTTAAGTGAGAAAATTCAAAGAAGAAAAAGAGTGTAGTACCATGGTAGTCAAAGGCGATACCAAGCTAACAAGACCAAAATCATCCATGTCATGAATATTTTTCCACCATCTCCTTTTCCTATAATCTTAACATCCTAGTATCTTTACTTTAATGTCAAAGGACGAAAGTTACGCATTAGAATGGATAGAAATGTTATACCTTCACACTTGCCCAAACTAACCCGTTGATGAGTTACGTCTTGACAATGGCTTCTTGGATCCTTTTGGAATAGTTCCAGGCTTTTTGTTAATTGTGGAAAACCAACATGAATCTCAGAGATTTCTAGAAAGTTAATTCTCATGAAGGTAAGGAAGAATAACAAAACCAAGATTATAAGGATAGCATATTACCTTGTATATTGGTTTGCTAAGAACCTATGATGGGAAAACTCAAACATTGCATGTTGTCCTTCTTTTTCTCTCTTGTAGAATAACCAAAGAAGGGAAGGAAGAGTGAAATTCAACCAAGATGTGAAGAGAACAAGAGATTTTGTCACTTATGTATAGAGGGGCGCTGGTTTTGGTGTTTGGACAGGTTTAGGAGACTTTGTGAGATGAGTTTGCATGGATCTAGGACTTCTAGTTGTTATTCTTAGTATGTCCTTATCCTAATTCGTATTTCACATCCATATATATTAGTTGGGCATGAAAAAACCATGGATGGCAAATTATGGTCAAGTCACATGTTTTAGAAGAGAAATCACAATTTTCATGCACACGACACACTACCATGGTAAGTATCTAATTACAGCAGTAACCAAAACATTTTTTTTAACTATTACAATCAACCCCTCTTAATTTAAATCTCGTTCTCGAAATTTGAAATAGTTTACCTAAATCAATTGCCATCCACGGCAATGTTGATCAAGTGCTCCTAGTAAATAGGTTGGGATACTTGTGTCGCATTTCACTTTCTAATTTCCTTGTTGGTTCCTCGACCCCGTGATGCCTCCAAAGGATTTTGACTAGTGGAACGTCCTTTGTCCTTGGACTCTGCACCTTGTGATCCAATATACTGACTATAGATTTCTCATATGTGGCATCATTTTGTACATGTGTTTCCTCCCAATAAATGATATGAGTGGGGTCCAGCTCATACTTTTGCAACACAGATATGTGAAAGATGTTATGTATTGAGGGCAGCTAATTAAGTAGGTCTAGCTCATATGCACATTCTCTGACCCATCTTGTAATCTCGAATGGCTTAATGAATCTCGGTGACAACTTTGTTTTCTATCCAAATCTTTTAATACCCTTCTGGGGACTAACTCTCAGGAAGACTTTGTTACCTTCCTGGAACTCTAGAAGTTTCCTCCGTCTATCAGCATAGGTCTTTTTTCTGCTCTAAGCTATCATTAATCTTTTCTGAATCAATTTGACTTGCTCGTTCATCTCCCCTATTAGGTCAAATCCTATGTAATACCCTAAAAAATTGTACAAAATGAAATGAAATGATAAATGAGACCAAATCCATTTCAAGAATCAATTAGCAAGTTCAATTGCTTAAAAAAACTCTCAGGGGAATGAAAATTAAGGAAAAAAATAAAATGAAATGCACTAGAATGTAACGCCCCAACCCCCAAGGGTTTGGTTTAATTCTAACCATAAGGCGGGTCAAGTCAATGTTACATTATAAGTACATAACTTGACATTCTATTTCAATTATCTTATGCCTTAATGAAATTCAAGAGTACTTAACTCAAATTTAGGAATCAAATTAATAAGGCAATAATACAAAAGATAAAAGAAATTCATAAACTTTATTAATTTAATAAAGTGGAGTACATAACTCAATCTTAAAAAGAACCTATTACAATAGAATATTTAAAATTCGGGCAACATGCCCTTATATAGAAATTAGAAACTTTTTAAATTTAAAGAAAAAAAGGATTAACTAATATTCATTGTCTTATGCAAGTCAATTTCTTGAAAAATAAAAGGAGGGGGTGAGCACATAGTCCAATAGATCATTCTTAAACAACTCAGTTAATAATTCAAGTCAATAGCGCATCCAAATTCAAACATTATCATGCATTAAGTGATTCACACAACTTTTTTGTCATAGTTGACGTTAAGACTAAAAGGGGGCCTAATCCCTAAATGTTCTTATCAAGATACCCCTCTTTGGGTGAAAAGACAATTCATCTCATTACTTTCCATTGTAATGCCTCATTCCAAGTACCTTGTGCTACGCCCTATACCCTTGGTATGGCAAACCACATGCCCCTTGTATGTGATAAGAACACCTATAACACCCATATAGATCACTATGATAGTACGTGGTTATGAATCTCCAAAATCTTATATTTAATTCCCACATATTCATGAATCCAAAATTAGAATAACTAAATAAAAAAATTGTTCAAGAGGCATGAAAGCAACACACAACATGCTTCTACTTTTAAATCAAACCTAAGCATGGAAACTAGGCATAGCATGGGATCATGAACACTTAAAACATGAAAACATGTTAAACTAAAAATAAAAGATGATTATTCATGCTAAAACTTGAAACTAAACATGTTGATATCTGAAAATAAACATGCGTGGACATGCTAGAAACTAAAATTAGCAAAGTAGAAGTATAAGAAATCTCATCCACCTTATGAAGCACTTTCTTTAAATTTCAGTGGCATTTCCCCTCTTCTAAGCACTTTAAGAAGAATAAAAGTACTCAAGAATCCTAACTTCTCAAAAAAAACACTCAAGAACGTAAGAAAGTGAGAAGGGCTTGCCAAGAAGAAGGCTTAGAACATGCTAAGAGGAAATCTCAACTCTTGCTTTGGGATGAAGAAGAAGTGAGCATTAGGAGGATTTACATAGATTTTCAAAGGCCTACGGGGATAGTTTGGGCAGCTTGGACAGCTCACAAATTGAGCAACATTCCATAGTCAAAGGGGACGGTTTGCTTGAATTGAGCAAGTGAGCTCATGGGACACTAATGCCTTCCAATCTAAGTGTGAGCGCCCATAAGATTCTTATTTGCTTTCTTCATTAAAATGTAAACATCAACTCAGTCTCAAAATATATTCTAATTAGCTAGGACGTCCTATAATGTTCAAATTTTGTGCTATAAGAAACTTCCCTAGTTGAGCTCTTTGTTTGGGCATCAAGTCAAGAAGGTATGGAATCTTCCTATTTTTGATGTCATGGGAGGATCTTTCTTTATTGGGTGTATGAGACCAAATCAGTATCTTCCCTTGGTTCGTCCAGTTATTAGAAAGTGTCAAAGGTTTAGAAATTTTCGTTCTTGAGTTCATGTGAACACGTAGGTGACAGCTAGGGTTTGTATTAGGGATATGATGGTAATTCTTCCTTATGGTGCCAAGATTAGTGTATCTTTATATTTAGGAAACTTTCTTATTTTTCTCTATTGCTTGTTTGGATGTCATGCAAGGTGCATAGGATCCTAGTTTCGTGCACTAGATCAGCTCATGAAAATCTTCACGGTTACGCAAGTTTCCCTTTTGTACACTTTCTATTTTTCTCACAAGATGGTGAGACCCTTAGTTTCTATTTCTAAAATTTTTGATTTGGTTTGTGAGAGTATGAGGATGGCTAGGGTTTCTTTTGTGAGCATAAATCAAACTTTAGAAGCTTCTATTTGGGTTTATCACATGTGTGCACACACACTCACACACATATGAGTCGTTTTTGCATAAGTGGGTCATGGTGTACATAATCAATGTATGGGTGTACATGAAATCATTCTTAATGGTTTCTAAACAAGGTGAAACATCCCATGTAGTTAGGTAGGTGTAGGTATACATGATCATTAACTTGGCACATAGAATCATTCTTCATAGTTTTTCAAATAATGGAGACATCCCATGCAATTGGGTAGGGTGTAATGCACATGATCACCCATGATCATGTCATGTTCACATCATCACCCATGCATTTTTGGGTCCACATAAAATTAATAAAAATTCATATTTCATAATTGACTAGGAATTAGGGTCTTATCATTTATTTTTGGGTTCACATAAAAATAATAAAAATTGTAAACTCTCATTGGCTAGGATGATCCTCATTTTCTATCCTAATTTAGATTCCACTGAAGGGCAGTAGGTAAATGAAACTCCAACTTTGAACAAATGAAATGATTTTCTGATATATATTGTCCAGTTGATTAGTTCATGTTATATCATTCCATTTCAGGTTATTTTGAGTTCTTAAGGTTCATTAAATGAAGGTTTTGAACCTACTAAATTTATCACTGAAACGAACCCAGTCTCATTTCTCACCCAAATTTCCCCAATTGGAATTTCATTGTTTTATTTCATTTAATAGAAAATTTTTCAAGGTATTACATGAAATGAACACCTCACATGATCTAGGTATTTGAAATTCATTTCATTTGTCCAATTAAGGGTTCATTTGCTTAATATCGTTCAATGTAATGGGAATTAGGAAAGAAAATAAAAAGAACCATAGCCAAACCTAAGTTATGAATTTTTATTGATTTTATGTGAACCCAAAAATATGTGATAAAGGCCTAAAATCCTAGCCAAACACTATGTTAGAATTTTTGTTTATTTCATGTGAACCCAAAAGTGTGAAATGAGGGCTTATAATGCCCATGGGCATGGCGCACCAAGGGATGAAATAAAGAGTACCTAAACTAGCCTCACATGCTTTGTGCATACATGTGGGAAAACCCTAGCCATCATGTGTACTAACTCACACTAGTGGAAATCAAATTAGAAATGGGCTCATGTGTGCTCAAAAGAGAAAATAGAAGTCCCAAATGTGCCATGATCATATGTACCAATTCCTGTACAGACTAAGATGTCTCATGTGAAGCAAAACTCCCTATCTAACCCCATCTTGTGTGCCACAAGCAAAGAGAACCCACATTAGAAAAATGCTCATATGTGCTTAAAGGAGAATAAACTACTCCAACACACTCAAGAACGTCCAAAACATGCTAAGTACCCAAAATACCCACAACTGGTGCGCCACACATAAAGAGAACCAAGATAAAAATTTCTAAGTATATGAGCATCCTAATAAGATTTGAATTCAAAAATAGAAGTCGCTAAACTTTATGTGCTCTCTAATAGCTGGACGTAAAAGAAAAATATCGCTGATTTTGTGTCATGCACACAAGAAGGAAAGAATCCCCACTTAAGAATGACGCCCAAAAGCATGAACCCACATTAGAAATTGGTCCCAAATTCAAGATGTGCTCACATATAAGAAGGAAATCAAACGAGAATCTTCCATGCTGCACACAAGAAATAAGAAAGATTCCATGATCACCAAATCTCACACCCTTGATGCCAAGACAAGAAACTAGCCCAAATTACAAGGTTGCCTAGCCATCATGCGTGTGTGCTCACATTAGAAACTTACTTGATTTCATGAGAGCACCAAATATTAGAATACTCCCTTACTTGACACATGACGCCTAAAATAAGATGAGAAAATACTAGAAGTATTTTAAGATAGCCATGATCACATTCACCCTAAATATATGTGAAGCATGACGTCCAAAGATTGAAAAGAGGAAAGGTTCCTAAACCTTCTTAAGTTGACGCCCAAACAAAGAGACTAACTAGGAAAGTTGCTTTGTTTACAAAATATGATCACATTTGGACATACAAACTGAATTCGGAAGTGTTCTAAAATCCTTTTTGTGCTCACACTTAAATAGGGAATCAAATGAGGCACATATCTTGGGTTCACACCAAGAATTGGAAACCATATCTTGCTTACTTTCCCAAACTATGCTCACTATGGAGAATTGAAAATATTCACTTCCCCAAACCATTCCAAAACATCCCATGTGTGTGAAGGAAAGTTGCTTTGTGAGCATGCCAAACCGTCTCCTACTGTGTTCATGAAACTTTATACAAAAGCCCCCTATACTTACTTTTTCTTCATCCCAGAGCAAGATTTGACAAAACCCTCTTTGTCAAATCTTGCTCTTTTTAAGCCTTCTTCTTGACCACCCTTCTCACTTCTCTTTTGTTCTTGAGTGTTCTTAAGTGAGAAGTTATTGTTCTTAAATAGTTTAGTGTTCTTGAAGTGCTTAGACTGTGAAAACTCTGGTAGATTTTTAAAAAACTACAAAACAAGATGAAAGTAATTTCTAGAACCTCCACTTCATTATTTTAGTTTAATACCATGTTTATGTATGTTTAAGTTTTATTTAGTATGCATATTTAGGTTTGACTAACATAATTTAATTTTCAGTTAAGCATGTATGTCATCTTTACTTAATCATGAAGTCATGCCATGTTTAGAATATGCATGATTAGACTTATTTTATGAAGAATAATCATGTTTGATATTTATATGTTGAACATACTAAATTTATTTATTTTATTTATGTTTCATGATTATTAGAACTAAACGAAAGAAGTTGAAACTAAGAACCACGTATTATCATAGTGATTCAAAGGGATACTATGGGTGTTCTTTACATATGTTATGGGTATATAGTTTGTCATACTATGTGTATTGGGCATAGCACAAAATACTTGAACTATAAGTAAGAGACCCTAAATCCAATGGAATGTGACATAAAGATTTGTCTTTCCACTCAAAGGGAGTTATTTTGGATAAGAACAACAAGGGATTAAACTTCCTTTCAGTCTGAATTACAACAGTAACAACAAATTGTTTAAATCCCTTAATTGTTTACAAATGTTTGAAATTGAATGTGATATTAACAATGAATTGAAGGAAGGTATTTTGGACAAGAACAACAAGGGATTAAACTCCCTTCCAATCTAAATTACAATAGTAACAACAAGTTGATTGAATCACTTAATTATTTACAAGTAATTGAAATTGAATGTGATATTAGTCTAAGATAATAAATTGGTTATTTGAAAAAGATCCACTAGATTATTAGAAAGTTTCTATTTTGATTTTAATTTAAGCGCATGTTGCCCCAATTTTGAAATTTCGCTACAAGTTTCTATTTTGAGTTGTATACTCTTTCTTTTTAGAAGTTTAAATTTGAAGTCATGTACCCATTTTAATTAAATCAATAAAGATTTAGAAAGTTTTATTTTATCTCTTGTGCAATTATTGTAACACCCTAACCCCCGTATCTTTAAGCATTGGACACGACCACCATTCTCTTAACGGTGGGATAAACCAAACGGCGGGTCAAGCCGGTGTTACTTTACAAGTGACACACACTTGACTTTTTTTCTATTTCAATTATTTCATACCTTGATTGTATTTAACAGAACATAACTTAAATTTAAGAATTTAATAAGGCAATAGTATAGGAAATAACTGAAATTCATAAACTCACTCAATTAAATAAAATTGAGTACATAATTTGATCTTGAAGAAAAATATTACAGCAGAAGATTCAAAACTTGGGCAACATGCCCTTATATAGAAATTAGAAACTTTTTAAATAAAAGAACCTAACTAATTTTATGGTCTTCATGGAAATCAATTACCTGAAAAATAGAAGGAAGGGGTGAGCACATAGCCCAGTGGATCTTTCTAAACATCTAAATCATTATTTCAATTCAAACAAACCAAGCATATTAAACACTTTTGTACATTAGGCGATTCAAACAAATTTCTTGTTTATGGTTGACATTCGGACCAAAAGAGTTTAATCTCTATGTTCCACATCGTAGGGAAAGAGAATGACAAACGAAAACTCAAACCCCAATATCTATGAAGCGGGATCACTCTTAAAAACCCAGTTCAAAATTGTCAATGGTAAACTAGCAAGCTAGGTCGAGGGGTGGAACACACACGATGACACTATGCAGTCCATCATCGCGCCGGTATGTGGATTGAATCATTATTTAATCTTTTCTCAGTGATAAAACACACAATATCGAATTAAACCATCGATACAACATATACAAAACATGAATCATTAAATATTTATTCGTGGCACAATTCATGTATAACATGCATCAATATTCTTAATTTCTAAACATGCATATTAAAACATATATTCAATAAATCATCATGCAAGACTTATTCAAATTAAAATAAAGAAGTAGAAGTTAGAAGTCACTTCCACCTTGAGATGTAGTTTCCTCCAAAGTTTGGACAAGAGCTCCCAATATTCAAGCACTAATAAAATCACCCAAGAAGAAGAATCTCTCAACCAAGAACTTCTCACACTCAAGAGGGAAAAGAATGGTGAGAAGGGGAGCCAAGAAGAGAGCTTAGAGAACAAGATGACAATTCAACTCCTGTTTCTTGGGATGAGATGAATTGTGAGCATGGGAGTGTTTATATAGAATTCAAAAGGGTAGAGAATAACAAGTTTGTGGTGTCATCTTCTGGGAAACTTGCCAATTCTTCAAAATTCCGTGCCCCCTAAGCATAGGAGATTAGCAAATGAAATTTTTTTTGGAAATTTTTGGGAATTTAGAAACCAATTTTTGAATTTTTAAAGCATTTATCTCAGATTTATTCGGATTTTTTATTTTTATTTCAGAGCAAACGATCCTGACCGTCGGATCGTTCTCGATCGCAGTAGCAGATCTCCGATTAGGCAGGTTGCATCTGAGCGGTTGGATTTTCCTCGAGCGTGGTGTCTGCTTCGCGATGGAGCAAGATGCGTATATTTGGGCCGTCAAATGTGCTTCGATCGCGGTGTGCAGTTTGCAATGGATCAAAGTTCGTCTTTCTGGGCCATCGAATGTGCATCGATCGCTGTGTGGTTCGCGATCGTGATCAACAAAACTAACCTAGACCGTCCGATCTTCCTCGATCGCTGTACGTTCGCGATTAACGAATGCGCCTTCGATCTGGATCGTCTGATGAACCTCGAGTAAAGCATTAGTTCGTGATCAATCAGAGATGCCTCAAATCTGGGCCATCAGATCGTCTTCGAGCGCTGTACTTTTGCGATTTCCGAATTTGCCTAGTTTGTGAGCCATTGGATCTGATGGATCGATCATAGCCGTTGGATCATGCTGATCCGGTGCTCCTGGGCATTGTTTTGGGCTTTGATCGTGACCGTGAGATGTTAGATCGTGCGGATGATGTGTTTCTGACCGTTGGATGCAGTTTCTAACACCAGAATCTCTTTCTAAGGTTGTTATTATCCGAATTTTGCTCATTAGGCACTTTCTAATTGATGAAAACTTGGTTTTATTGCACAAATCGTTCTATTTTATGAACTTCCTAATATTGTTTCCCCTTTCTAATTGTTTAATATTGCATTTATTAGATATTTTTCTATTTTTTTAATACCTTTAATGCCAATAATTAAATAATCTACATTTTTCATTTCCATATATTTTTATTTATTTCATATTTCATTTTCAGATAATCATTTATATAATTATAAATTGATATTAATATTTTATTTATTTTAAATAAATACACGTATACTACATTTTTATTTAATTATGTAAATTTTTCTATATACATATTCCTATAATATGTAGTACTAACACACACATTATTCATACACATATTAACCTATATGTGTGTGTGTGTATATATATATATATATACTTTAATTTTTTTTAACTTAACTTATTTCATTTAATTTCATTAAACTTATTATTTGACAAAATTTTGGGTTAGTACAACCTACCCTCCTTAAAAGAATTTCATCCTCAAAATTTTTATACATTTATTCGTGCGTCATTTCGTTAGGTATTTCTGGTAAATGGGTTGGTTTTGACTAATTTGATAAGCCTAAGGCTTGAGTCTTTGTAACTATCTTGGTGACAGCCTCTGGTGTTTTCGAAGCTACATGGTTAAGGAATTTGGCTATCATTTGCTAAATTTAGCAAGACTGTATTTCATAAGTTGCGTCTCCTGATCAAGACGATGTCTAACCGTTTGGTTCATTGAATTCCTATATGTTTCCTAATAGGTCGTTTCATACATAACAGACTCTCTGATTCTCAGCTATTGATTTTCTGACCTTAGATTTGTTCTTAAGTAATGGTGGCTTCTCCAAATGATCAAATGGGTTACTTTGATAGGGAATACTTATCCTTAACTATTGGGTGATCTGCTTACTCTATCCATTCTAAGGTATACAGATCCTTTCGAATATTAGGGTATTCTCAGCATCTAACTTGAAGTCAGTATGCCTATCCTATTCAATTTCCTCTATTAAGCTTGTGAGTCATTTGTCTTGCCTTTTGTTCATCCTTAATTCGATGCAACAGGTTCGATGGCAGGACTTGCTATAGAGATAGGCTTGTATTTCATTTAGGGTCATACCTAGCCCTAAGTTCTCAATCTATCAGAGGGTAAAAGTTTATTTGTCACTTCTTGCCATATGACGGGTTCTAAGGGTACTACTCACACTTTCTATTCCCATATTTTCTATTTTTGGATATTCAAAATGTAACGACAAGAGTTCTTAAGGGAAAATTTTCATTAATAGAGATAATCGGTACAAAACCTTATTTCAACTCAAAATTCATAAATGCGAACATATAGCAATCTAAAGGTCTCCCTACTACTACTCATATTCAAAATTAGTTTATTTGTCCTAATATTGGACTATGAAGGTTTCTACTAGGGGTCTTGATCTTCTTGAGCTTCAACAACCAACGTTCTAGCTTGGTTCTCACCATCTTAAGGCTGAAGAGCCCGAACAGGTGCAGTTGGACAATTTCTGGCAAAATGACCCCTTTGTCTGCACACATAACACAGCCCTTGTCTCTTAGCCAGCATCTTTTGTCCCTTTTCAGTTTGGTGAGTTTGTTTCTAGTTACTGCTTTCCTTTCCCGTCTTTTGATCATTTTGTGATTTCTTGTTTTTATTCCTTACGGAGCATTTGAAGTAGACATCTTTTTTTATTGAATTAATCTCAATTGTTGTTCCTTTGGGCATGGTTAGTCTTAGAGGTATGACTAGTTCATTGATTCCCATTCTTAGTTCATTCTGAACCTCAGACCATGACTGTAAAGTCCTCATCACTTGTTCGACCACCTGTCGAGTGATTTCTGCTATTATCTCTGGTGATAGGACGGAAGCTGCTACCACATCTACACCTTGGTTATTTTGATCAGGTGTATTGGTGTTTTCTTGGATTCCTTCCATTATCTACAAGCCCAAGCCACTTTAGTATCCCACAATGTATCATAGAAGTTTCAGATAAGACATTCATTTAGGGTACTAACCCATCTTTTCTCATCCTCGAGATACTAAATGATTTTCCAGATTTGAGAAATGGTCATCTTTCCTACATCATATGTTGTATCTATTTCCTCAAGTTTTCATTTCGTTCGTACTATCATGACTCTAGATTCAAGTCTCTAGGTTCTCGATTTGTTTAGTGGCCCAAAGGTTTTTCTTCTAGGTTTTTTTCATGCATGGGTACAGGATTTGGTCTCAAAGCAAATAAACATTATAGCATGCATATCACACAATCACGCTAGCACAGCAAGGTCCCAAGCTTTCACCTAAGCTTTCAGGTTCAAGTGTCTCATACCACTCTACCCCTTCCACTTAGGTTTTCACTCAAAACAGAGCTGCACCCAAACAATTTCACAAATGTCTCAATAACTAAGGTTCCCGAGCCCACTATACTCCACCGTCCCATACCAGCGAGCATAGAGAAACCCATTCTGCCAGAGTTACTGATCATTCACCACACATGGTCCATCATTCTCCAAGTCCAGGCTTCCTCCATACTCCCAAATTCCTATGCATCCCATACTACATAAAAATCGAAAGATATAAAAACTTCCCAGTCTCGTGTCCTGATCAAACAATTTTCTGTTTTCACACAAGTTTTCGTCTCTAGCCTATGCCCTAGAGATTTATGCTTTTGATCCACTGTGCGACCCATGGCTACACCACGTTCCTACCTA
>JAJIYU010005780.1:0-21752 GCA_030144865.1 Tinospora cordifolia
TATTATTATTATTTTTTTAACTCAATTTATTTATCACTTTATTATAGTATTATTAGTAATAATATTAATACTCAATTACTTAATCTTTTATTTTATTTTATTTATTTATTTATTATTATTATTATTATTTTTACCCAAAGCTCTCATCACATAAATAAAATAAAAATATTTACCTTTATTATTATTATATTATTATTATTATTTTTTAAAATTATTCGAGGTATTACACAATTTCACTGAATTGATCTTAAATTTTATTTAATCAAGTACAAAGTTTTTATAGTATTACAATATTGCAAGTGTTTTGTGCTATTCACATCTACACACAGTAATGAGACCCATATATACTAAGTATGTGTAAAGAACACCCATAGTATCCCTTTGGATCACTATGATTGTATTTGGTTAATAAATTTAAAGTTATTACATTTAAATCCCACATTTATGATTCATACATAAAAGAAAGAAAATTCAGCATCTAAACCTTTAAAAGCTTGGAAACATCACATAACATGTATCAAAATTTTAAAGTAAACCTAAGCATAGAACTAGGCATGACATGATCTCATGAATGCTTAAACATGCATACATGCTAAAACTGAATTTTAAATCATGGATAATGGAACTGAAATCTGAAAGTATGCATGATAAATTGATATTAAAACATGCATGAACATGCTATCGATCCAAACTAGTAAAGTAGGAGTTCAAGAAATCTCATCCACCTTAATTTGCAACTCTTTGAAATTTTGGCAGAGGTTCCCCTTCTTTACAACGTCTAGCACTCAATTAAACTAGCAAAGTACTCAAAAGCACTAACTTCCCACCTTGAAACACTCAAGAATAAGAGAGAGTGGGAAGGGATTGCCAAGAAGAAGGCTAGAGAATGCAAAGAGGGAAGTGTCAACACTTGCTTTGAGACAAGGAGAATGAGAGCACTAGAGGGGTTTATATAAATTTTCAAGAGCAAGGGGTTACAGTTTGGACAGTACACACAAAAGATTCTTTCCATACTCACAAGGAATGGTTTGCATTGATTTGGGCAAGAAAGCTTATGGTTTGGGAAGGTGGGACCACTAGGGTTTCCTATTCCAAAGATATGATCCTCACTTGGTTTCCTTTATGTGTGTGATCACAAAAGGGGTATAAAATACTTCTAATATCTGATTTGGGCATCCACATAGGGTCAAATTTTGTGTTCATAGAAACTTTCCTAGTTGCCTCATTGCTTAGTCATCACACATACATTAAATGGAAACTTTTCCTTTTTAGTGTCAAGGTTTGTGTGCACCCTAGAGTTCACGGTTTGCATTGTTGGTAAGATTTGTCCACACAAATCAGCAAGTATATCTTCCTTGATTTTCCAGCTAATGGTGATCATTTAAAGTCTAGAAACTTCTAATTAGGTTTGCATGAGCTCATAGGACGGCTAGGTTTTAAAAGTGAGGATATGACAGTCAATCCTCTTTGTGGCGCCAAGATTACGATATCTTGAGTTTAGGAAACTTTCCCTTTCCCTTTCTTGTTTTCCTTGGATGTCTAGGGGTGCAAAATATCAATCTTTAGTGGACACACGATCATCCATAATTCCGATGTGGGTTTGTTCAAACCGGCTAGGGTTTTGGGACATTTTTGTAAGCATGTAGTTTGGGTGCACATGATTATTAGTTGTGTGTGCATGATATCATTCTTTTAGGGTTTATAAACTATAATGGATTGTTTAGTTGTGTATATAAGGCATGTTGTACATGATCATGGCATTATCACTCATGTGGCTTGCACATGCTTAGGGTGGTCACACATTTTTGGGTCCAGATGAATTTAATAAAAATTCATAACTCCCATTTGGATAGGATTTTAGCACTTTTGGGTTCACATGAATTTAATAAAAATTTATATCTTTTAATTCATATATTTTCCCATTTCTTTCGTAATTTGGATTTTCTTGATGCAAATCAAGTAAATGAACTCTTAATTATGCAAATGAAATGAATTTTGGATTCCTAAACCATTTGAGGTGTTCATTTCATTTCATTTCGTTCCTTTTTTCTTAAATTTCAATCTCGTAAGAGGTTTTTGATCATATTTAAACTTGCCAATTGATTTTAGAAACGAATTACACTTTGTTTATCACTTCATTTCATTTAGTACAAAATTTTAGGGTATTACACATGTCTCTTGGATCTGGCAATTATTTAGAAGTCAAAGTTGTCTTACTATTTGTTTCTTTCAGTTTTCCTTTCATTCATGCTATCGTGACGCTATATTCATGTCTTTATGGTTTTGATTTGTTCAGTGGCCTATCAGTTCATGTTTTTAAGTTATTTTTGAGGGTTTCAAGGCCCTCCAATGTTGTTGGATACAAGATTTTTGGTGTTCAAATTGTAATACCCTAAAATTTCTAAGTCAATAATTGACCAAAATAATTATAATTAAGTGTCAAATAAGCTTGATCAACAAAAGTTGACATTTTCAGGAACTGGACCACTCAACCAGCTGACACAGATACAATAAACTTTGAAAAATTATTTCGAGGGTGAAATGATCAAATTAGACAATCAGCTTCACATCAAAATGCTCAAGACGCCAAGAAGACTTAAGGAAAAATATTAATAAAAATAATAAATAAATAAAGGTGAAAATAATAGTATTAATAATAATAAGAATAAGAAGAATATAATAATAATAATAATAATAATAAAATAAATGATAAATGATAAAAATCAAATCATTAAGTAATTAATTATTTTATAGTGTCAAGAATAGTAAACTTGACTAATTAATTAAAATAATTAACTCAACTTTATCTTTAATGATAATAATAGTTTTCAAACACCATCATTAATTTTCCAATACCACCACTAGCATTTTTAATCAATAGTGTAATGTTTAATTAAATAAAAATAGCTTTAAAATAATGAATAATATTCCTCAACCGCCACCGCTATTATCTTTAATTAATTAAAGAGGATAGTGTCATTTTTAATTCAATAAAAATGACTTTAAAGTACATGAATAATATTCTCCAACTACGACTACTATCATTTTTAATTATTTAAAGAAGATAGTGTCATTTTTAATTCAATAAAAATGATCTTAACTTATATAAATAATATTCTCCAACTACCACTGCTATCATCTTTAATTAATTAAAGAGGATAGTGCTATTTTTAATTAAATAAAAATGACTTTTAAAGTACATGAATAATATTCTCCAACCACCACCACTATCATCTTTAATTAATTAAAGATGATAGTGTTATTTTTAATTAAATAAAGATGACATTAAAGTACGTGAATAATATGTTTCAAACCACTATTATTAATACTTACAATTGCTTCCAAACAAGCATGCATGACTACCCGTGCCTCTTGATTATTCTAAGCTAACCTCCACCATACACTAAACACTAACCTTATTGATCAAAGCTCTACTATAAAAAGAGAGCCCCCCCCCCCCCCCCCCCTTTTTCTCACACCAAATTGAAGCATTGAAGTGTACTTGAAAGGAAAGGAAGATGACGAGAGTTTGAAATGAAGAGTAGCTAAAGTTGAGGTATAAGTTCTCTAGTTAGTCTCTTTAAAACTCTTTTTCTATTCCTTTTTATTTCATGCGAAGTTTTAGTTACATCATGTCCTAAAATTCTTTTTGTATTCCTTTTAAAATTCTTTCACTTTGGGTAAGTTTTTGAAGACCATAAAATGCCCAAAAAGGTCCAAACCCTTTACCATGAAAGAGTGGCCAAAATAAGTGTTTCAAAAATTATCGCCCAACATTAGATATGAAACAATAACTTTCATGTAATTTCTAGAATGATGGAGGCATGATCCAAGGAAACTGCTACTGCCATGTTGAACCTTGTTAAGTATACTACAAAATAGACTCAATAATGACCCCAATCAGACACCAAAGCCCTCAAACTGACCTTCCAAAAATTGTTGTAAAAAAATGGGACAAATTCGTAAGCTAGTAGGTTTATGGCATTTCTGTTCAAACATGGGTTTGGCTGAGGAAAATGGTCATTGTCATGACGTTCTTCATTGCAAGCACTACAAGATATACCCAATGTAACACCCCGACTCCCAATCCCATGGGTGTAGAGAAGATGCACCCATTCAACTGGAAAACCCGCTGCCAATCACTACCGCAAACTAGCGCACTGCTGAATTCATCTCTGTACTCTATCTTTCTATCTCTTTAAAGTAATGATAAAATTAGTTTAAATAGGCTCGAAGTATTTTTAAAATAAATTGCTAAGTAAATAAAATGAATCAGTGAAATTTCAAATGAAATGAGAAGCATCAAGTTCAAATTTAAACAATTTAAAAATCTCTACAATAAATCATAAACCTTTCATCACATATAAAAAACTAGTCTAAAGAAAGGGGCACAGACCCTATTCAATTAAGTACAACAATAAAATGCGCAGAAAAATAATGACAACCTCCCCAGCGAGGTTTCACCAAAAGGTCGGAGTCACCTAGAGATAGTCAACTCATATTGTGTCAACTATCACCTAAAATAGAAAAGTAGGGTGAGCTCGAGAGCCTAGTGATCATACTGCACGTCACTAGAATTATTTAGACCAAAATACAAAACATGCTAACACTTTCATTACATTAAGACGTTTCAAACACTTTATTATTTTTCGTCGCAATTAAGACCGAAAGCGTTGTGGCCTCAGTGTCCCCCTCACGGTCCGGGAGCGAATCCAAAGGTAATGCTCAGGGGTCAGTTATCTTTTGGGACCCTGGTGGGGGCATGAGGTCCAAAGTGACACCCAACCCCCAACCAGTCTAGTTGAAGACACCCACGAATGCAATAATGACACCAACCTTATATTTTTTTTGTGTCCTTTGTGCCTCTTCAACGTATTTTCCCACCTCTTAATTTTTAATTTGTAAATAAAAATCGTAATAGTCAATTCCTAAAGTTCCTTTTTTTATTAGTACTACTAAACTAAAATATTTCTAAGAATATGACATTCCTAAAATTTTCTTAAAGATTAAATTATAAAAATTTAGTCTTTCCAATTTTCTATTTTTTTTTTCATCCACCTCAATAAATTTAGTATTAGGTCTCAAAATCTCCCTAATTTCTATGAATAAATTCTTTTTCTTTTTCCTTATCTGTTTGGAAAATCATTCATATCATAGTAAAGATTTCCATCTCCTAAAGTGTAAATCTGAAAATAGAAATCAAGATCAAACTAACAAATTTCCAAGTCCTTACTACATATCTATAATGAATAGAAAATATTCTCGCATTGGAATACTCCTCAACACCCAAAATCCTTCCTTTCGTGAGATCTCAAAATAAATTGATTTAGATTAAAACAAAGGTTTTTCAAATCTGAAAATAACAAGTCATACTACTTTTATTTCCAAAAATAATTCATTCCTATTTAGTTAATTCAATTACTATTAAAATAAGGTTTCCAAATCTAAAAATCTAAATTAAACCCTAAATTACTGATTATTTTAAAAGAGAGTTATAAGCCAACCTCCTTCAATTTTAAATAAATTAATTTTGCCCTCAAAACTTTCTAAGAAATTCTTCTAACTCTTAAATAAATAATTTCTCTTAAATGAAATGGTTCTAACGCTTCACGTTTGCATAAGACTCCAAATAAATTAAATTTCCTATTTCCAAACCTCCACAACCCCCCTAAACTTCGATATCATTTTTTTTTCAAACATCCATCCAAAAATCCACATAGATAAAAAATAATTGTTCTAACAAACTTATTGAATAAGGCTTCAAATTTCATATATTTTTTTTAAACTACTGAAGGGTTAGATTTTCTAAATTTCATTTTGCGCATCTAAAATCAAAGAAATAATTAACTTCTAGCTATCAAAATTTTAAAAATCTAAAAACATACACATTATACCTCTTCACTATGATTTATCCCTTTCGTTCCCTTTTCAAACTGTGATTCGATGAACTAAATCTGTCGCAAAACCAAATGCAAACATTTAATCCTTCAAACATCAACATAAAACTGCTAGGACGTGATTTAGAGGGAAAAATTGAAACTCACCAGATTTGAAGGGGTTTCAAACAAACACTCATCGGATTCCTTCTCACAATGATGTTCTTTACTGGTTTGCTGCACAATGCTCCAAGAACCATCAATGGTAGTTGCACGTGAGTAGAAATCACATTTTAGTTTTGCCCTTGGGGTTCTCTATACAAGAAAGAATGAGATCTAGGCATTACCTTCTTAGATCTGAGCTCCAATGGTGGTTGTTGGCTGAGGCATGAACCAGATGTGATGTTGATTGTTGCAGATTCGGCGATGTTTGAGGTTTGTAATGGTGGCTAGTTGCAAATCCGACGAGTTTGAAGTGGGTTTGGTGGCTGGTTGCGTGATACACGAACCAGATCCAGTGTGGCTGAAGTGTAATGGTGGCTGTTGGATGAGGCACGAACCAGATCTGGCAGTGGTTGTTGCAGATCCGGCATGTTAAAGCTTGCAGTGGTGGCAGGTTTCGTGATGCACATGTTAGATCCGACAAGTTTGTTTCGCCTTCTTCACGAATCAAATGCAACAACCCCTTTTTAATTTCGTTCGATAGTAGCTCACACCAAATTGTGCACAATCGCCATGTTCTTATTCAGCCAAATCACAAAAAAAGGGCAGTTCGTTTCTCTCCTTCACACGACCAAACTGCAGCAATGGAAAACCAAAATTTATGGTTTTTCTTTTGTCCATGCATGGATGTAGCAACAAAAACTATAAATTTATGATTTTCTCCCCTTCCTAATGCAAAGATCACGGTAGTTTGATTTCTTCGTCGTGCAAATGCAAAACGCACTTGCCGCGTTTGTGTGTTCTTACCCTAAAACGTGAATGAAGGTAAAAGGATCTCCCTTTTTTTCAGTGTGTGTGCCCAATACTTGAAGAGCAAGTCTTCTATCATTTTTATTTTATATATATGTATATATTGGTTCTTACCCTAAAACTTGAAAGACAAGCTTTCATTTTAATTTTTCTTTTTAATCATACAATACTTAATTTATTGCTCAAATCACTCTTTGATTTTAATTCCACCAACATTATCAACTAATATTTCATTTATTTTCCCAAACCATAGTTTATGCATACATTTAAATAAAACATGGTTTTTATCATTTTATTTTTCTTGGTTAATTTATTTCATAAATATATTGTTGACGTGGTCACGTTGCAAAATTACAAGTTATTGCAATCTACCCCCTTAAAGAAATTTTATCCTCGAAATTTAAAAGAAAAGGTATTTGTATGATGTTGTCTTGCCAGGTGTTCTTGGTGAAGAGAGCTAGGTATTAAGTCTGCATCTCGCTTCCTCTAAATCATGATGTCTCTATAGAATCTTGACCAGCTGAATGTCCTTGATCCTGAGACTCTGTTCCTTACGATCTAATATTCTGATTCCAAGTTCCTCGTAAGTTGCATTGTCTCGAAGTAGGAATTCCTCCAGTGTATGATATGTGATGGGTCTGGTTCGTACTTCCACATCATCGATACATGGAATACATTATGCACTGAGGACATTCAGTTTGGCAAGTTTAGCTCATAGGAACATTTACCAACTTTCTAACGGAGTTGTGAATCTCGGTGCCAACTTCCCTTTGATTCCAAACATCTTAATCCCCAAACTTGAGCTCACACCTACAATACTTCTTTGAACTCACAGTAGCCCCTATGGACGTGGCTACAACTAGTGTTACAGCCAATGGGTTTGTCACTAACTATAGCCTATTCACTAGGTTTTCAGAAATAAATGATCTCGTGGCACCCGAATCAAACAAAACCAGTGTAGCAACACCAAATCACAAAAACGTACCTTCCACTATAGGAGTGGGGTCAGTCTGAGCATATATAACATGTAGTCTTGCTAAGTTTCTCTATGGTGGTTGTGGCTGTGTCAGTTGCCTTTGTTGTGGGCAATTACCTTGTTCATGGGTCTGTTGCTACTACTACTTTTGAGCTACTGGGGCATGTGCTCTAGTAAGACAATACTTTGCAATGTGCCTTGGCTGATTACATGTATAACACAACCTTTGCTCTCTAGCCTGGTCTTTTTGATAATCTCTGGTAAGGTCAAGTCAAGCCTGCAGTACCTGTGGTTGTCATTGAGGATGAGGTGCTCGGTGCCCCTCCTGTCCGCTCGGTCTCTTTTGTGGAGGTGCTACAGCCTACTCTGACTTGGTCCACTTCTTCTCAATGTCTGCTCAAACTCCAGGTTTCTCTCCATGATCTGCGCCCTCTAAACAACATTCATCAAGGTCGTCAACTTAAGCGGTGCCAAGATCTTTCTTATCTCCACTTTTAAAGCCTCAACAAAACAATCCGTCTTGGAATGCTCGTCTATGATCCAGGTAGGAGCAAATCTAGCCAACTCTGTAAATCACTACTTGTACTCTGTGATTGTCATGGTCTTCTGGTTTAGGCTGACAAACTCTGTTGTAGTGGAGAAAAACTTATTACAGAACCTTATTTTGAAGTCTTCCCAAGTCATGACTGTTTGATTAATAGTGGGGTATTCATAATTATCCCCCACAAATGGTAGCCTAGCCCTACCAACCGATGCACTACCACTGCCACTGCCACTCTCCTAGGCCCAGATGCCCCCACAGCATCTAGGTACTTATTCATCTCTGTGAACCACCTATCGGCTACCATATAATTATCAGTCCCCTCAAAAGTACTAGGACGTAGCTTTTGGAAATCCACCAATAGATATTTCTACTCCCTATCAAACCCAACATATCTATTCTGCGGCATTGCCTCCGTGGAAATGGACCCTTGATGGACTTGAGGCTGAGCCTGTATTGGTGGCTCTATCGGTAACTGTGGCTGCATCTGTGGCTATACAGGTATTGATGGTTGTGCTGATGTTGATGGCTACTAGGTTCTCATTGCCTACTCCACTACCCTCTGCATCATCTCATTGATGGCCTTTGGCATCAGTGTAACCACCACCGGTGCTGGTGCCATGGGAGTGCCCTCATCACTATGCCCCGTTTCGGCTCTATCCCTGCCTCTGGCCATACCTCTCCTAGGTCTACCTCAACCTCTCGTCATTATCTACAATTCAAAGATTTAATTCAGTATCCAATAATTTAATTGCGTTGAAGTACAAAATTTTCACTATCCATCTATACCCTTCACGTCGTTGTGCTACTATGACTCTACATTCAAGTCTCTAAGCTTTTGATTTATTTTAGTGGTGTAAGAGTTTAAACTTTTAAGTCGGCAACAATCTATTTTTTTCTGGGTACAAGGAATCATGTACCAATACTCAAAATAATCTTACCACATATATAACATACAAGCACACAACAACCAATCAAACAATGCACACTGGCATAATGGAACCAACAATTCCATTAAGACTAATATAATTTTTCCAAATCTTGGTCTTCTAAGGATGATGCAAAAGACCCACCATACGTGACTGTCCCATACCACTAGAATACAATGGGTGCAAGTCCTTCCAAAGAATCTGTTCGTTGCCCATTACAATTTCGTAAGTTTCTTGCTCCCTAAGGCTAACGCAAGACCCACCATACGCGACTGTCCCACACCAGTAGAATATAGTGCACACAAGTTCTACCCAAGAATTGATCACTCACCATACATGGTTTGTTATTCTTTGAATCCATGATTCATCCATACCTCCATATCTTTATGCATCTCATACTGCATAGAAATCATAAACACAAGATCCTCCTGAATCGACACTTGACCAAAACAAGTGTATTTCGCACACATTATTAGTCTTTAACTTATGTCCTAAAAGCTTTTATTTTAGATCCGCTGTAATCCCGAGACAACACCCGGTCCTTACCTAGACCTATGGTCTCTGTACATGGCAATTCCTATTTCACTGTTCAATTTTTTTAAAAAAAATTTAGTAAAAATCATTTCCAGTGAAAATCAAATTTGATGACCATTTCATTCCAGTGAAACTGACTTTTCACTGTGAGCTACTGACTAAGCTCTAATAGCAACTTGCTATAAGAAGAATCATTTTGTTCCCAGTGAGCTACAACCTTAGTTCTGTTACCAGTTTTGTAACACCCTGGCTCCTGGTCCGGTGGGTTCCCTTGGGCCACTTGTGAAGAAGACGCAACCACTCAACTAGAGAACCCACTGCCATATCGTATGTCGAGAGCCAGCGCTCTACTGAATTCATCTCTACACTCTGTCTTTCTATCTCTTTTAAGTAATGATAAAATCAGTTTAAATAGGCACAATTTTTTTTGAAATCAATTTTTAAGTAAATAAAATGAATTAGTGAAATTTCAAATAAAATGAGAAGCATCAAGTTCAAATTTAAACAATTTAAAAATCTCTACAATAAATCCAAAACTTTTCATCACATATAAAAGATCAGTCTAAAAGAAAGGGGCATAGACCCTGTTCAATTAAGTACAAAACTAAAATGCGCAGAAAAACAATGACAACCTCCCTAGCAAGGTTTCACCAAAAGGTCGGAGTCGCCTAGAGATAGTCAACTCACACTATGTCAACTATTACATGAAATAGAAAAGTGGGATGAGCTCGGGAGCCCAGTGGATCATACTACACATCACTAGCATTGTTCAGACCAAAATACAAAACATGCAAACACTTTCATTACATTAAGACATTTCAAACACTTTATTATTTTTCGTCGCAATTGAAACCGAAAGGTTTGTGGCCTCAGTGTGCCCCTCATGGTACGAGAGTGAATTCAAAGGTAATGCTTGAGGGTCAGTTACCTTTTGGGACCTTGGTGGGGGCGTGAGGTCGAAACTGACACCCAGCCCCACAACCAGTCTAGTTGAGGACACCCACAATGACACTCTAAGGTCGATCATCACCCAAGTATATGATTTTTGTCTTAATTTAACCTTCTTTAGTTTCACAATTACATTGCAAATAACACATAGTAATACTTCAAGCCGCATGTAAATCATTCGTACTAACATTTAAGAAATTCAATCATGGCATGAATTACCTCATGCTATCTAAGCATGCGAGTGTGAAAATTTTCAAACAATCATGTTATTTCAACATCCAATCAAACATTCCAATCGATAGTCACTCAAGAATAAATCCTATCATGCTCCTGAATGTGTAATTAAATTAAGCAATCATCATGTTTAGAATTTAAAATTCAAATAACATTAGGGATTACAATAATCACACCCACCTTATATTTTTTCGTGTCTTTTGCGCCTCTTCAACATATATTTCTGCCTTTTCATTTTTAATTTGCAAATCGAAATCATAATAGTCAATTCCTGAAGTTCCTTTTTTATTAGTACTACTGAACTAAAATATTTCTAAGAATCTGACATTCCTAAAATTTTCTTAAAGATTAAGTTCTAAAAATTTAGTCTTTCCACTTTCTTTCTTTTTTCATCCACCTCAATAAATTTAGTATGATATCTCAAAATCTCCAGAACTTCTACCAATAAATTTTTTTTCTTTATCTCTCAAGAAAATCATTCATATCACTGTAAAGATTTCCAACTCCTAAACTGTTAATTTGAAAATAGAAATCAATATCAAACTAATAAATTTCCAAGTCCCTACTACATATCTAAAATGAATAGAAAATGTTCTCAAGCTGGAATAGTCTTGAACTCCCAAAATCCTTATTTGTGTGAAACCTCAAAATAAATTGATTTAGATTAAAACAAAGGTTTTTCAAATCTGAAAATGACAAGTCATACTACTTTTATTTCCAAAAATAATTCATTCATGTTTAGTTCATTCAATTCCTATTAAAATAAGGTTTTCGGATCTAAAAATCTAAATTAAACCCTAAATTACTAATTATTTTATAAGAGAGTTCTAAGCCAACCTCCTTCAATTTTAAATAAATTAATTTCACCCTTAAAACTTTCTAAGAAATTCTTTTAACTCCTATATAAATAATTTCTCTTAAATAAAATAGTTTTAATGCTTCACGTTTGCATAAGGCTCCAAATAAATTAGATTTTCAATTTCCAAACCTCCACAACCCCTTGAAATGAAAGAAACAATTAACTTCTAGCTATCAAAATTTTAAAAATCTAAAAACATACACATTGTACCTTTTCACAATGATTTATCCCTTTTGTTCCCATTTGAAATTGTGATTCGATGCCCTAAATCTGTCACAAAACCAAATGCAAACATTCAATCCTTCAAACATCAACATAAAACTACTAGGACATGATTCAAGGGAAAAATTGAAACTCACCACATTTGAAGGGGTTTCGAAAAAACACTCGCAGATTCCTTTTCAAAATGATGCTCTTCACTGGCTTCTTGCACAATGCCCCATGAACCACCAATGGTAGCTACACATGAGCATAAATCATGTTTTGGTATTGCCCTTGAGGTTCTCTATGCAAGAAAGAATGAGATCTAGCGTTACCTTCTTAGATTTGAGCTCCAATGGTGGCTGTTTGGTGAGGCATAAACCAGATTTGGCTGTGGTTGTTGTAGATCCAGCATGGTTGTTGCAAATCCGGCGATGTGTAAGGCTTGTAATGGTGGCTAGTTGCAAATCTGGCGAGTTTGAAGTGGGTTTGGTAGCTAGTTGCGTGATGCACGAACCAGATCGGGCATGGCTGAAGTGTAATGGTGGTTGTTGGGTGAAGCACGAACTAGATCCGGTGGTGGTTGTTGTGAATCCAGCGTGATTGAAGCTTGCAATGGTGGTTGGTTGCATGATGCACATAGCAGATCCGGCGAGTTTGTTTAACCTTCTTTGTGGATCAAACACAACAACCACTTTTTAACTTTGTTCGGCAGCAGCTCACACCAGATTGCGCACAACAGTCGTGTTCTTGTTCGCCCAAATCACAAAAAACCCCTTCATTTCTCTCCTTCATGCGAGCAGAACGCATCAATGGAAAACCATAATTTCTACTTTTTTTGTCCGTGCATGGATGTAGCAACAAAAACCTTAAATTTCTAGTTTTTTCCTCTTCCTCATGCAAAGATCACAACAGGTGGATTTCTTTTTCTCCCAAACGCAAAACGCACTTGTTGCGTTTTGCAATTTTTTTTTGTGTGTGTTATTGACCTAAAACGTGAATGAAGGAGAAAAGGATCTCCCTTTTTTGTGTGTGCCCAAAACTTGAAGAGCAAGTCTTCTATTATACACACACACACACACACACACACACACACACATATATATATATATATATATATTTGGTTCTGAAAGATCAGCTTTCATTTTAATTTTTCTTTCAATCATACAATACTTAATTTATTGCTCAAATCACTCTTTCATTTTAATTCCACCAACATTATCAACTAATATTTCACTTATTTTTTCAAACCATAGTTTATGCATACATTTAAATAAAACATGATTTTTATCATTCTATTTTTCTTAATTAATTAATTTCATAATTACATTTGCCGACGTGTTCGCATTGCAAAATTATAGGCTATTACACCCAAGAATCGCATAAATGGAGTCACAGAACTCAAGCTATGGCCTCTTGAAGTTCAGTATACAGTAGATGTAACTCCCAAATTAGACCTTAAACAACCCACGTCGAAGTTCATGGGTTATTTTGAACCCAAGACCACTTTAGGGGTTATTTTGAACCTAAAGCCAAGTTTATGAGCTAAATTCAATGCCAACTAAGACTCAAGTGCTTTTATATGAATTTTGGAGGATTGACACCACCACGAGCATCAAGCAAGAGAAAGAACATGTAAATCAAGGTGGAGATGATTTCAAACTCACACACTTTTTAACCATATTTACTTCCATATTATACCTAAAATGGCCTAGGTGGTAGTAGAATGCACCCTTTATAGATCAAATTATAAAATTCTTATATTTACGTTGATAATGTGAATAATGAGAATATGATTTGAATGTACTTTATTTACTGTAATCATATGCATGTGACCATGATAGATTTAGAGCATATACATGATGGTTTCTGCACATGGAATGATATGCACATAAATTTACTAAATGAGTATAGTCTATGAGAATATGTAATTTTAGAATTCAAGGATGATAAAGATATGATTAAATGAATGTTACATATCATGCTCATATGCATGAACATATGAAGGATCTATCTTTTAGAGAACTATCATTTAATATGCATGAATATGTTAGTGACCAAATACAAGATCACTTTTAACAAGATACCAATATACTTGGAGGGTTGATTGGTTTAAAGACAATTAATAGTGGTTCTCACATTAACATCTCGATTAAGAGACAGGTGTATTATCACACTTAAGAAACTCGATTGTGCCTCGCGTATCTTCCAATGCTGTAAACAGTTGGACATGCAGACACATAGCTTAGACGCTAGTAGTGTTCCTGCGGGATTTACTTGGCCAAAGGTACGAGAATCACCCTAGGGTTGGCCTCTTCGACCAATTGAAAATAATCTACTATTTGTATCGCATAATGTATGGAAGTGATTAATTGTATGATTTGCTTGCTATATTGTTAGATTGCTTATGAATTAAAATGATCTACTAAGCTTGTAGAGCTCACCTCTTCCATTTTCTAATGCAGGAAACCAGTATACCAACTGAAGGACTTGGGCCATAACTTATTATCCTTATTTTCTTAATTTTTGTGTCTTATGAGGCTACTTAAACACTAGTGTGTACAAGAGCATGAATGTAATGATTAAAGGTCATTTGATCAATAAATGGACCCTGATGTGGGGTACTTGTGGCACACCATTACTATGTTATGATTGTGTTATTAATGCTCATGATACTAATGATAGTGTGAAAACTAATTTTAAAACTAATAAACTGGTAGGATAAAAAAATGACTCAGATAATAGTTACACCCTAGAATATGCAGAAAATTACTTTAACAGTTTTGAGACAGAGATTACGAGTTTAAGTTGATAGTGGGTAAGTCTTGTCTCAAGTAAAGTTAAATATTGAACGAGAGGTAGGTTATCCTACTCTATGAAGGCTTTGTTTTATAAGCAGACTTAGTTTAGCCACCCTGACTGGAGGTTGTCACGCTAGCTTGAATAAGTAATTAAAGATGAGGAACAAGTTTTCAAATATATCAACTATTTTTCTAATATATCTACTCAAAAAACAAAAAAGATTTTCTACTCTCACATGTACATATATGTATAAGAAAATAATTTTTAAATATTTTTATTTTTAAACTGAAATGAGACTGTTACAACTTGGTATCAAAGCTCAATTATTAGATAAAATAGGAAAGAGACCTATTGGGGTAATTGTTGGACTTTTCCAATGCATAAGTATGAACTTCAGATATAAAACGAATGAGAATATCTGCTAGTGGGTCATGAAATATGAAACTTTTAGGGTATAAGATAGAGATAAGATAATTGATTGTGCCTTGATTAGTTGGAATTCAAGATTGAGAAGAACCTACATTTTCGACTTCAACTTGGTATGAGACTGTAGAGAATGCAAAGTGTAAAAGAAGCTCATTTTTGGTGAATGAAAGACCTTGCATGGTGAATGACTGACAACTTTGGAAGAGCTTGTGACCATGCATTCGATTGGTATCGGACTTCCGAGTGTGTGGGAGCTTGGGAAGTGTATAGTGGCAATCTTCTATGGATGCTCTAACCAACGGGTGACGTTGATATGGGACTTTGAAACTCTAAGGAAAGAGTTGAAGCTTAGGATTCCACTGTGCTAGCGTGATAATTGATGATTTTCACTCTATATTGAGCATGTTACAATATATATTTGTTTTGCAACACCAAAAATCTTGTACCCAATGGGACCAAATTATCACACAAGAATGGAAGCCTACTCACAAGTGTGGCTTTATTGTAGGTGACTACAAAAAACACTCAAAGAAAACCTAGATAACTCTCAGTAGAAACCTAATCAACACAAAAACTTAGAACTTACATTAGAATCACATTAGCACGAGCATCGAAGTGTGCAGTCACAAAGAATACTATGCCACTTGACTAATGGACATGTAAATCATACAAGTGGCTCCATTTGAAGCATTGTATGGGAGAAATGTGGATCACCAGTGTGTTGGGTTGAACTAGAAGATTCCATATTAGCCTAATGCGATCTCGTCCAAGAAACAAATGACAAGGTTCAACTCATACAAAAGATATTAGCTACAACACAAAGTCGCCAAAAGAGTTATGCAGACAGACGACACCTGAAGTATCAAGAAGACGACAAAGTCTTCCTTCGAGTAAGTCCAAAGAAAGTCATCAAGTGATTTGGCATAAAGGGTAAGTTAGCTCTAAGGTACATAGGTCCCTTTGAGATGATTCACAGAATTGGCAACAATGCTTACAAATTGGACCTCACATCAGACCTAACAAGTGTCCACAATGTGTTCTACGTGTTCATGCTACGAAAGTACCATCTGGACCTGTCCCATATCATTCACATTAGACACATGCAGTTGCAGTACGACGCCACCTACAAAGAAGCATCAGTACAAATATTAGACAGAAAGATTCATAGCTTGAGAAGCAAAGACATTACACTAGTGAATGTACTATGGAGACACCATGGAATATAAGAAGCTACTTGGGAGCTAGAAAGCGAGACCTAGATAAAGTAGCCAAGACTCTTCCAAAAACAGAATTGATTGGGACACAACACACGACATAGATAATTAACTCTATCAAATTTCAAGGATAAAATTCCTTTTTAGGGGGAAGGTATTGTAATACCCTAAAATTTCTAAGTCAATAGTTGACAAAGATAATTATAATTAAGTGTCAAATAACCTTGGTCAACAAAAATTTACCATTATTAGAAGCTGGACCACTTAACCAGTTGACACGAAAATGATAAAATTCAAAAATTATTGTGAACGTGAAACGATCAAATTAGACGAAGAGCTTCCCGTCAAAATGTTCAAGATGCCAATGAGACTTAAAGAAAAAATAAATAAATAAATAAATAAAGGTGAAAAATAATAGTATTAATAATAATAAGAATAAGAATAATAAAATATTAATAATATTAATAGTAATATTATTATTGTTTATAACAATAATAAATAAATAAATATGTAAATGATAAATAAAAAATATTAAATCATTAACTAATTAATTATTTTATAGAGTCATGAATAGTAAAGTTGATTATTTTTATTAAGTAACATATTTGAAAAGTGTCATAAATAGTAAAATTGATCAATATTATCATGAATAGTAAAGTTAACTAATAGTGTCATGACTAGTAAATTTGACTAATAGTCTCATAAATAGTGAAGTTGATCATTTTAGTTAATCTAATTAATTAAAATAATTAACTAAACTCTATTTTAATGATGATAGTAGTTTTGAACAACCATCATTAACTAAGATGGCTTTAAATGACATAAATAATATTTTTCAACCATTGCCACTATCATTTTTAATTAATAATACTATTTTTAGTTAAATAAAAATAACTTTAAAATATATGAATAATATTCTCTAACTACCACCACTATCATCTTTAATTAATTAAAGAGGATAGTGTCATTTTTAATTAAATAAAAATGACTTTAAAACACATAAATAATATTCTCCAACCACCACTGTCATTTTTTTATTTAAAGACAATAATGTCATTTTTAAGTAAATTAAAATAAATTTAAAGTACATAAATAATATTCTCCAACCACTACCACTATCATCTTTAATTAATTAAAGAGGATAGTGTCATTTTTAATTAAATAAATATAGTTTTAATGTACATGAATAATATGCTTCAAACCATCATTATTAATACTTACAATTGCTTCCAAACAAGCATGCATGACCCTCCTTGCCTCTTTATTATTCTAAGCTATCCTCTACCATACTCTAAACACTAACCTTAATGATCAAAGCTCTACTATAAATAGAGAGCCTCTCCCCCATTTTCCTCGTAACAAATTAAAGCATTAAAGTGTGCTTAAGAGGAAAGGAAGAGGAGGAGAGTTTGGAAGAAAGAGTAGCTAAAGTTAAGGTATAAGTTCTCTGATTAGTCTATTTTAAATTTTTTTTTCTATTTCTTTTATTTCATACAAAGTTTTAGTTACAGTATGCCTTAAAAAAATTTTTTGTTCCTTTCAAAATTTTTTCATTGTGGGTAAGTTTTCAAAGACTATAGAATGCCCAAGAAAGGTCCAAACCCTTTTCCGTCAAAGAGTGGCTGAAATAAGTATTTCAAAATTTATTGCCCAACATTACATGTGAAACAATAACTTTCACATTATTTCTAAAATGATAGAGGCATGATCCAAGGAAATTGCTACTACCATGTTAAACCTTGTTAAGTGTACTACAAAATAGACTTAAGAATGACCCCAATCGGACACCCAGGGCCCCCAAACCTACCTTCCAAAAATTGTTGCAAACAAATGGGACAAATTCATAAACTAGCAGGTTCATGGCATTTCTGTTCCAACATGGGCCTGGTAGAGGAAAATGGTCATTTGACATAACATTCTTCATCATGAGCACTACAAGATAGATCCAAGAATCACATAAAACAGAGTCTCAAAACTCAGGTTATGGCCTCTTGAAGTTCAGTATACCATAGATGTAACTCCTAAATTAGACCTTAGGCAACATGCCCTCACATGAGCATCAAGTAAGACAAAGAACATGTAAATCGAGGTGGAGATAATTTTTAACTCACATACTTTTTAACCGTATTTACTTGCATATTATACATAAAATGGCCTAGGTGGTAGTAGAATGCACCCTTTATGGATCGAATGATTAAATGATTATATTTGCATTTATTATATGAATAATGAGAATATGATTTGAATGTACATTATTTACTATAATCACATGCACGTGACCATGATAGATTTAAAGCATATACATGATGGTGTCCGCGCATGGAATGATAAGCACATAAATTTACTAAGTGAGTATAGTCTATGAGAATATGCAATTTAAGAATTCAAGCATGGTAAAGATATGGTTAAATGAATGTTACATATTATGCTCATATGCATGAGGGTATGAAGGATTTATCTTTTAGAAAATTATCATTTAATATACATCAATATATTAGTGACCAAATACAAGATCACTCTTTACATGATAACAATATACTTGGAGGGTTGATTGGTCTAAGGACAATCAACGGTGGTTCTCGCGTTAACATCTCAATTAAGATAGGGGTGCTTGATCACACTTACGAAACTCGATTTTTCTAACACCCCAAAGCCCTAGAAACAGATTTTAGCTCAACCATAAGGTGGGTCGGGTCCTATGTTACATTTACAAGTACACAACTTGCATCTTGATTCCTTTATTTTAACTCTTATGAACCTTTTATCAGTGCCTCACCCAATTTGATCAATTTTAAATTCAACAAGGCATTAGAAGTAGAAAAAAGAATATTTTTAACTCTTTATTCAATAACAAAAATAAAGAAGTACATTATTGAATTCATAATCAAAGTACATAACTCAAAATTTTGAAATAAAAATTTAGCGAAAGTCTAATAAAGAAAAACTTAGGCAACATGCCCTCACATTGTAATTAAAAGGGAAACCATTATTCATGATCTTCATGGTTCATTCAATTTCTTAAAAAGATAAAAATGAGAGGTGAGCACATAGCCCAGTGGATCATCCATCAAACAACAAGCTTATTATATCAAATTGCTAACGTATCTAATTTTACACACTTTCAAACATTAAGTGATTCATACATCAAATTGGTTCAAGTTGACATTTTGACTGAAAGGGGTTCTACTCCCTTGATGTTCTTAATTTAAATAGCCCTCTTTAGGGTGGAAAGAGATTTCTTTGTTCTTTTCCATTGGATTCCACATAACAACTATCCCTTAGTTGCATTTTGCAGTCATACACTCCAAGCATGTATTAAGAACACTCATAGCACTCATACAAGTCACTATGACAGTACGTGGTTCTTATCTTCATATTCTCATGTTTAAAATTATATAATCATGAACAGAAATTCAGAATATAAATCTCAAAATTTTTAAACAACCAAGAAAGCATGGAAACAACATATGGCATGCTTGAAACATCAAAATAAATCCTAAACACGATATGCTCTCATGAGTGATTAGAACACAAAAACATGCTAAACTGAGAAATAAACATGATTAAACATGTTGATATTTGATATTAAACATGTTGAAATCTAAACTAAGCATGCATGAACATGCTAGGAATTCAAAACAAGAAGATAGTGTTCTAGAAGTCCTCTCTACCAAAATCTGAGTTTCTTGTTGAATCTAGCAGAGGTTCTCCTTATCTACCACTTTCAGAACTTCAAGAACTTATGAAAAAAAACTATAAAGTCCTAACTTCTCACTGAAAATGAAAGCAATAACAAAGAGGGTGAGAAGGGATTGCCAAGAAGAAGGCTAGAACAAGTTAAAAGGAGGGTTTCAACTCTTGCTTTAGGATGAGAAGAATGAGAGCACAAAGGGAGTTTACATATGTTTTCAAGAGCAAGGGGAGCACGTTTTGGGCAATCTTGGGCAGCTCACAAAGTTGGCAACTTTCCAAACATTCATGGGATGGTTTTCATAAAATAGGGCAAGTGTGCTCATGGTTTGGAAATTGGGACCACTAAGGCTTTCTATTCATGTGTGAGCATATATGTGTTTTCTTATTTAAGTGTGATCATAAAATTAGATTTGGAATGGTTCCTATATCAGTTAGATGTCCTCTTTGAAGAGATTTTGTGAGCATATCTAGTTTAGTAAGTGTACATGTGAGCATATCTTGAATTTTTCCTCTTTTTGGCACCATAAAGGAGCATACATGGGAGTTTTTAATTGGTGAGATCTTGTGGGCAAGGAATCTTTCATCCTCTTTTTGAGCGTATATTTGAATAGAAAATTTTCCTATTTTCTCTTATGCACATGATTTTGTAATACCCCAACCCCCTAGAAATAGGTTTAAGCTCAACCACAAGGTGGGTTGGGTCTTATGTTACATTTACAAGTGCACAACTTGTATCTCAATTTCTTTATTTTAACAATTATTGAAATACTCATAAATACACTTCCATTGAAATACTCATAAATACACTTCCATTGATTTTAATATTCAACGAGATAATGCAAGTGAACAAAGAAAAACTTCAAATCTTTATTCATTCAAATAAAATAAAAAGATTACATTCTTGAAATTAAATCAAAAGATTGAGTGCGTAACTCTAAAATTCATAAGTAAAATTCAGCGAAAGTCTTTAATTCAAAATTTGGGGCACTATGCCCTTACAATATTAACTTTCTAAAAGGAGACTTTCAAAAAAAATCAATAGTCTTCATGAAATTCAATTTCCTGAAAAATAGAAGGAAGGGGTGAACACATAGTCCACTAGATCATTCATTAAGCAACTAAGTTACTAATTCAAATTAATAGCACATCCAAATTCAATCACTTACCGACATTAAGTGTTTCAAACAATATCTTATTAGGATTGTATATTTGACCAAAAGGGGTTTTAAACCCTTGATGTTCTTCATTAAAATACTCTTATTCTGGGATGGAATGACAATTTATCTTGTCACATTCCATTGGAAATAAGGATTACATGTCCACATCTCAAGTATTTTATAACACATCCACAATTAGTGACGTTACTCATATACACTAAGTATATGCACAGACACCCATAACATCACTTAGACTACTATAATGGTATATGGTTCTTATTGTAATACCCCAGAATTTTGTCAAAAAAATTTAAAATAAATAAAATAAGTCAAATAAATTAATCTCAAAGATTTTAAGAAATTTTGGGTGCAAATGGTGGGTTGGCACAT